>VDFB02000015.1:59833982-59941479 GCA_007258455.2 Sequoia sempervirens
ATATCAAGGTAATACAAGGAGGTGTATCATAAGGAGGTAGGTGATCTTGAGACTGTCACTGTAGACTCATTTAGAAAATTGAGTAATTTACAGACCTATATGAGTGCATTCAAGGCTGAAAGTGACAACATCTATGAAATAATTGTTGAGTCAGACCATGCACTTTCAAGATGGAGGACAAGGCTGCAAATCACCACGACTCCAGGAAGTAAAAACATTACTGCAATTGTCACCAAGTACCAGGAATATAGGAAAAGAGTAAAGGCACAGGAGGCGCTACCGGAGTAGCAAGAGGTGGAAATAATTGGAAGCAAAGGAGTTAGAGCTAGGACCACTGATTAGTTTTTAGTTGTTATGTTATTTTCTTTAATTTGGCTCTCTTTCTACTTTAAAGACTTTTTATTTTAATTTCTAAAACGGTTGTCTCCAAGAAACCGTTATTAAGACAATTTGTAATCTTTAAATATGGGGCCGATGCTTGGCTATGGGGATCTTTTGGGAAAACTTTGTTTTACTTAGTAGAGCAAAAACTCTGCTATCTTTAGTTTTACTTCTTTTATGTTATTTCAATATAGAAAGACAATGGTGAAGTTCATGCAAGCATAATCTTTGTGTTACAGTGTGTGGATTTATTTTGCTTACTTTGAGTATTTTTCCAATGAATTATCTATTATTGGAATGATAGATGTTTGGTTAGTTTCATTGTTGTGGAATGTTTATCTGTGAATAAATATTTTATGGTGATGGATGTGTAAGGATTTCTTTAGTATAATTTTGGAGATTTGGTAGTTTAAGTTTTCATTAGTTGAGTTTTGTGAATGCCTTTCAAAGCTTTCTGGTTAAAAGCATTTCCTTTCATTTGCTTTCTGGTTAAAAGCGATATTAGTTAAAAATCATTCATTGAATATCTGAAGAAGGTAGCTGCCACCTTTTAAAATAAGCAGAGAATCAACCTGAAAAACTATTATGACCGATTCAATTGTTGTTACATTTGTCACCTCTGTGGGCATGAGAATATAGAGTTAGAAAAATTTGTTAACCAACAATTTTTTGGTGACTCTACTTGGGATGAACTAAGAATATATGCATTATGAGTTACTTTGTAATTAATAGTTATGGTTCTTCAAAAGTGTAACGCTCTGGTTCTTCAACCTAATGTAGACTGGTTGGTTGGTGATCAAGAAGATATAGTTACTGGTCTTTGGCTACTCACTTGGTAACAAAGAAGAACCAATCTCCAATATCACAGAGTTAATGAGGTGTTAGAGGAAGAAGAAAAACTTGGAGAAATCATAAGGAAAAATGCCATGCGTTTTGAAAATGCTCAAGATTTTTTTTTTTATAGAGAATATTGTACCTATAGCCAAAAGAGTTAGAGCCCCTCCAATGCAAGCTCCTAGAAACCAATTAGTAAACCAGAGGAACTAGTTGAACAACAAACAAAATCTTCCATGAGATAATTAGTAAGTGAAAGTTGGCGACTCTGTAATTTATTATTGTTTGTTCAACTTTGGTTTCTAAAAGATATTCAAGGGGAGATAAAAAGAAAGGGATTGTTGATAAAGATTTTGAGTTATTAGTAGAAGTTGGTTTTTCATCCTTCCCACCTAACCGAAAGGTTAATTCTATTAGCAAACCATTGTCTCCTCCCCCTAAACATAATGTTCCTGGGGTTTCTAATATATCTTTTCAAGCTCTTATCTTGCACAACACTGTTTTCCCCCTACAGATAAATTTTCTTGTCCACAACCCTATTAGAATGGCCCAACCTGTCCCTTGGGGAGTTGTAATAGGCCCTCTTACCTTTGGAGTTGGAGCTCAACTTCATGATTTTCCAAAGGGTTTGGGGAAAATTGTATCAAAATTTAGTGGAGATGGGAAGATTACTCTTGATGAGCACATGAAATCTTTCTTTACTGCTTCCTCTATTCTACAGTGCAACATGAGAATGTTGCTATGAGACTCTTTGTGGAATATTTGATTGATGTTGTGGATTGGTTCTATTCTCTCCTGAATGGCTCTATTAATGATTGGGATACCCTAAGAGCAAGGTCTGAAAATAGATTTAAGCTTGCAGAAAATGACCAAGTCTTAGTTGCTCAATTGGGCTCTATGAAAAAGGAGGTTCATGAACCAATGAGAGAATTTGTAGCCAATTTTAATAAATTGTACAATAGGATTCCTACAAATATGAGGCTGGGTCCTAATTTTTTGAAAGCCATGTTCATTAATACCCTACCACTAGATGTAATTTTAACTATCAAAAGGGAGGGTGCAACCACTGTGGACATCGCTCAAGATAGAACCATATCTATAAAATATGATTTAATTGTTGTTGGAAAATGGAAAAAAGAATTACAAACTGGTAAACCTTTGCTAGTAAATTTTACTAATCTAGTTATTCAAAGATTGGCCAATGATATAATCACTCTAAAGAGATAGATGCCAAAAGGTCCTTCACAAACACCCTATCAAGATGTCCCTAAAAGAGATTATAATTATCAAGGAGCTCCCAATAAGACATTTTCATTGGCTGCCCAAAACCAAAGATTGGCAATTGAGGGTGCCCCTTCTTCCAACAAAAGTAATCATTGTAATTTTCATCTAACCTTAGATTATGATGGAGCTACCTACCCAGAGATGATTAGATTTATGCAAATTCTCTTAGCAAATGAACATGTTGAGGAACCGTATGTGGAGGAACCTAGCCAATCTCATGATGCTGGCATGAATTTCTTTGAGTATGAACCAAATGCGGAGGCAGGAGAGCATGTGTATATTAAAATTGATGATCCTAATTGTGCAATATTCACTAGAGCACAACAAACCAAAGGAGAGAAAAGTGGTTCATCATCAGCCCCAAAATATATTTTAACAGGACAAAAGAGACAAGAACAAGTTGCTACCAAAAGTGTGCAAATCGAGGTACCATCTACTTCCTCCTTTGTTACTCTTGCTCCCAGTTCATTTCATATAGTTGAGTCCTGTAAAAATACAAAAAATCATATCTCACAAGTCGAATACCTAAGGCTCAACCCTGCAATACTGGATAGGCTAGTTAAATATATCAAACAAGAGCTTCCACCATCCCAATGTAATGCTCAAGTATCCTATGGAAATGGAACTCACATAGAAAACCAAATTTGCTCAAATTCCATAGATAAACCTTCAAATTCATAAAATCCTTTTGCAAAACTAGAACCTTTTTATGTGTCATTATACATTGTTGGTTTCAGGCTAAGTAATTGTATCATTGATTTTGGAGCTTCTGAGAATGTGATGCCCACCCAAATAGCCAAGGCCCTAGGTTTATCTTTTACCTCTTCCCAGGGAAAATGTTATTTCATGGATGGTTCCCCAGTCCCTATTGTAGGTCAGATCAAAGAAGCACAATTAGCCCTAGCCGCTTTTCCTAAAAATAGGTTGAAATTAACCGTATTGGTTGTTGATATCGTAGCCAATTATGTGATGGTTTTGAATAGAAGATTTTGTAAAGACCTGGGTGGGGAGATATAGATGGACTAGTCTCATTCATTAATACCATTAGATGGGAAAAAGATACGTCTAAACCCTAAACCCAAACCTAACTTCACGGTATTGAAGTTCGGTGATCCAAGAGCAAATATCCTATTTGCTAAAACTGGGTCGGGTACCTACATGTGTTCCTCTACTCAAGGAGAAGGCTCAGATCAAATTAGTCCTAATCTAGTTGATGAATTGTGGACATTAGAATTTGATGGAAGTTGTGAAAATGTTGGATCAGGTGCAGGGGTAGTTCTAGTTTCACCAAATGGTTATAAGTTTCCATTCACTTTCAAACTAGAATTTACTAATACCAATAACACAACAGAGTATGAAGCCCTATTACTTGGTCTAAGTGTAGCTAAAGAAAAGGGGATTAAGCAATTAAGAGCTATGGGAGATGTAGAATTGGTTGTGAAACAGGTTAGGACAGTTTACACTGTGAAAAACGGTCAGCTTAAGCACTACAAAACCAGAGTTTGGGATTGTATTAAAGATTTTGATGCCTTTTCTATAGATCAGTTCCAAGAGATCAAAATACTAGAGCTAACTCCCTTGCAGTCTTAGTGTCATTACTTTTACCACATCCTGATTTAAAAGATGAAACCTATCGAATTGAGATTGTATATCATCCTAGTGTTCCTAACAATGTGAATCAATGGCAAGTGTTTAATAATGATCAAAAAATTATTGAATTTCTAGAAAAGGCCGAATCTTTTTCCCATATCTATTTTGAAGGTAGTGATGATAAAAGCAATGATATATTGGAAGGTGACATTACTACTTCTGATGGAAAGGAAACATAAGTCATTCAATTGGAAGGCAATAAGATTTCTAAGGGCTTAGTTTCTCTTGAAGATTTATTCAACAGACATGATCAATATTTGAAGCAAAAGAGCAAAGTTTCTGTTGAATCATCTTCAATATGATTGGGTAAATATTGGCACAAAAGATGATCCTAAAATTGTTTGCATTGGAAAGTATTGTTGTCCAAAAGTGGGAGAAGGGCTAATCTCTTTATTGACACGTTATAGAGATGTCTTTGCATTGTGCTATGCTGATTTGAAGAGATTTAGAAATGGAGAATTCCAACATAAAATTCCATTAAAACCTGGTGCTTCACCTTACAAATAGAAGCAACAAAATTATAAACCTAAGGTAGCGAAAGATATTTTAAATGAGAGACAAAATGTTGAAAGCAAAAATTATCTACCCCATCCATCATTCCACATGGGTAGCCAATATAGTTCCTGTTAGGAAGAAAAATGGAGAAATAAGGATTTTTGTTGACTTCAAGAACTTAAATCATGCTTCTTTAAAGGATAATTATCCATTACTTGTTATGAACCACATATTGAAAATAGTCACTAGTTCTGAAATGATGTCTATGCTTGATGGATTCTCAGGCTATAATTAAATTGAAGTAGCTCCAGAGGATCAACTTAAAACAACATTCACTACCCCCATTAGTGTCTTTGCTTATATTAAAATTCCACTTGGTCTTATAAATGCAGGGGGAACTTTTCAAAGGGCCATGGATTTTTCTTTTGGTGATTTAAGGAATAAAATCATTGTGATTTATTTGGATGACTTAACAGTTTTTTTAAGAAGATAGCTAAACAATTGCATGATCTTGAAGTAGTATTGTAGTGTTGCAGGGAGGAAGGAATCTCTTTAAATCCTAAGAAGTCCATCTTTGTTGTAACCAAAGGGAAACTCTTAGGTCATATTGTTTCAAAAGATGGGATTAAAATAGACCCTGAGAGAGTGAAAACTATCATGCAGTTGGTTTACCTACAAATAAAGATGACACCAAGCCTTTCTTCAGCCAAGTGAATTTTTGAGAAGGTTCATGCCTGACTTTGCTAAATTGACAAAGCCTATCTCTGACATGATGAAAAATCATCTTGTATTCAAGTGGAGTAATGAAGGAAAAAAATCATTTGAAGACATAAAAACTGCTATTGCAAGTGCACCAACCCTAGTGCATCTGGATTTTACAAAAGATTTTATCATATACAGTTATGCATTAGAACATACTCTATCAGCCATTCTATTACAAAAAAATGAGCAAGGTATTGAAGATCCAATTTCTTTTACGAGTACTCCTCTTAAGAAATGTGAACTTAAGTATTCTCCACTTGAAAATCATGCTTATGCCATTATAAAGGCTTTGAAAAACTTTAGATTTTATATTTTGCATTCTCATACAACTGTTTTTGTTCCTAAGACTACTATGAAGAGTATCCTCACTCAACAAGAAATTGGATGCAATAAAAGAGGGTCCTGGATAGAAAAGGTGCAAGAATATTACATGGACATTAAACCCACTAACCTAGTTAGAGGAAAGGGTTTGGAAAAAATGATTGCAGAAAGTAAGATTACTGAAGAGGAACATCTGGCTTTGGTTCTTTTCACTAGCAGAATAGATGAATGGTTTTCTGATGTTTCTTATTTCTTAACATGGTGATTGCCTGTCACATTTGTCATCCAAAGAAAAAAGGAATTTGAAACTTAAAGCTAGTAAATATGTCCTTTGGGAAGGAAATCTATATAAAAAGGGTGTGGATGGGACTTTTCTGAGGTGTGTTGATAAAGAGAAATAAAAGAGGCTGCTAGAAGTTTTTCATAATGAAGCATGTGGTGGTCATTTTTTAGCTTCTATAACAACTTTCAAAATTATGTGTCAAAGATTTTATCGGCCAGGGATGTTCAAGGATGCTTATGAATGGGTGTCAAAATGTGAAGGGTGTTCAATGTTTACCAGCAGACCTCATCTTACAGCCCTTCCTTTGAAGCCTATGGTAATAGATGAACCCTTCCAACAATGGGGCCTAGATTTTATTGGTCCAGTTAATCACAACTCCAGTGCTAGACACACACACACATCTTAACTGCTACAAATTAATTTACCAAATGGGTGGAGGCCATTCCAATGAAACATACTTCTTCGGAGGTGGTGTGTAATTTCTTGAAGGAAAATATTCTGGTGAGATTTAGTGTTCCCAAAAAGATTATTGTTGATAATGTCAATTCTTTTTCATCTATTGAGATTACTCTTTTTTGTTATGATTATGGTATTAGCCTAGCACATTCATCTGATTATTATCCACAAGGCAATGGACAAGCTGAGTCTAGTAATAAAAATTTAATTTGTATTATCAAAAAGCTGGTAGATGAAAATCAAAAGGGATGGCATAAGAAGTTGTATGATGCTTTGTGGGCCGATACGGTAACATGTAAAAGAGCTATTGGTATGTCCCCCTTTCAAATTTTGTATGGCATTGATAACACCTTACCAACACCTCTGTAGCTCTCAACACTTGCAGAAGGCCATAGAAAATGAACAATTTTAGTCTACAATTGAGAAGCGAGTTATGTATTTGAATAGGTTAGAAGAACAAAGAGACATATTGGTAGATAAAATTGCAAAACATCAGCAGATGGTGAAGATATTTTTTGACAAAAGGGCTAGGCAAAAGAACTTTGTAGTTGGTGACTTTGTTCTTCTTTGGGATAGGAGGAGAGAGCCAAAGGGAGCACACAAAAAGTTTGATTCTCTATGGAGGGGCCTTTTCAAATTAGGCAAATTGTTGGTGACAATACTTTTCTGTTGGCTTATCCAGATGGTACCGCTCTACCTCTTTCCTATAATGGTCAAGATCTAAAGTTATTTGATTAAAGTTATTCTTGGCCCATCCTTGTACATAGTCTTTTGTTTCTATTTTGTTTGGTTTGTTTTGTTTTGTGTCCATTGCCCATGAATAAGGCTTTGTGCTAGAGTTGTTCTGGATTCTCTGCATCCTATTATTCCTTGTCCCCATTCAGAGCCAATGTTATATGTAACTTTTAAACTGGTATCAACAATTTTAAACTTCCCATCCTTAGGCCTTTTGGGTCTTTTACCTCATTCATTTTCAATTCCTTGTTGTTTATTTCTCTTGAGAAATGCTCAAATTCGCGGGTTTTGTATTTTTCCTAGCCTTGGTCACTAGTCCTCTGAGTTTCATAACCTTGTCACGGAGTTCTAAATTTTCATAACTTCCCAATTGTCTAACTTGATTCCCTTTGTTGAGTCACAAGCCTTTGTTGGTTGTCTTTGAAGTAGGTGAGTTGGAGGTCTTCAAAACTTCAAAACTCTTGACTTTGGTTCTAAGGCTCCAAGTTTATGTGACTACGTGACATTATGGACTTATCTTGGTTTTCAAAGGTGTTTCCATCTCATTAAATGATGTGTATGGACTAACCTTGAGTTGTCTTTTCAAGGTTTTCAAAAAAACATGTAGGTTTAAAGGCTATATTTTCGAGGAATGAAATTGAATGCCACATTAAATGCATGTCCTATCAAAGTAATGGCATAAGTTGGGTGGTGAAGTATTCACTAAGTCATTTAGCTTGCACTCTTATTCTCTGCCAATACTTCTCAAAGTACAAGCATTCTATCTCCATGGATTTGCACTCATGCATAGTGGAATTCAAAATCACTGGTCTGGCATGAGGGACGCTCAAATTGGGCACCTCAATTTGGAGGAGTTTTTGGTGCACTTGGAGCAAAGTAATAGAACACCACTAGGAGATAAAATTTTGCAAAGTGGTTTGGCGAGCGTTGGAGGTTTTCCTGAAGTTGTGCAAAGCATTGACCTAGTAATTGCGTGCGCGAGGGGCTACATTCTAGAAACTCAGGAAATTAGAGCTGTGGACAGGTCTGTCATTGCAATAATCACCCCTGAGGTCATTTCCCATGCATTAAGCATTCCAGAGAGGGAAGTTGTGGAAGAAATGTATGTAGTTGTTGGTGACAAGTTTTTCAGAACAAATGAAGAATGTTGTAAAAATTCCATTGCAAAGAATTGGTTGAAGTCCGAGAAAAAGGGTAAGTCTCAGTTGCCCTGGAAGCTTAAAAGGGTTCATTTTAAGGATGAAATTTTAGATGCTATCACCTTGTTGCATCGTGTGGTTGGAAATGCATATTCAGACTCTTTTGAATTTTGGATGTTCCATTTCATTATGTTGATTTGTAGTGAAAATAAATTCATTGACTGGGTTGAGATTATTACATATCACTTAAATGAGTAATTGATAATTTTTTGGCAAACTGTTGCCTTCCACATGTGCTCATATTTGGTTTACATTTTAGCCAGTCAATAGGTTGACTGGGTAGGGTTGGAACTACAAGGACTCTGATGTTGGACACACCTATGTATAGAAGTTTTCCATATTTCATTAAGCAGGTTGGAATGAGGAGCTATTGTCGTGTCAATGATACATTCTTGATGGAAATTGTAAGAAGACTTGATGGAATCCATGAGCCCTAATTTTCACTTGAGGTAGCTGCTCTGGTAATGAGATTTGGACATTTTTACATCTAGTTCATTAGATTTACTTGTCTTAGAATTGGGGGTTTTGAGAAGGCTCCATTGAGGTTGCCTAGTTATCTAAGTGATTTTCTCATTTTTCTTGAAGATTGTCGGCAAATGGCCATTGTGAATGTTAAGTATTCAAACATGGGGAAGAAGGGGTATGTTTTTCCATTGTCTATGCCTTCATTTTCCTGTAAAAGCAATAATATTGCTAGGGGTGTAGAAAAGGTCCTGAATGAATTCAATCTTCAGTATTTTCCAATGAGAGCTAATTTTGATAGCAAGGGCTATGTTAAACAAAATTTGTATGGAGCTAGCAATTATGAACATTGTGCAGATATTGAGGATTTTTGGAAAGACTATATAGATGAAGGTGAGGTACAAAGGAGAAGTTTAATGAGGTTGACCTTAAAGCAGATACAAACTTTTGGTATCTCCTTTAATATTCTAGAAGATGTGGAGGAAGATTCGGTGATTATTGATCCCGAATATCAAGCCCTTGCTGCTAAGCCCTGATACAATATTAATTGGTTAGAGGATGAAGTCTTAGATTTAATGGTTCGTTATGTTCCTATTTTGAGAAGAACTTCAGACTGGTTAAATAGAAAATGGTGGCAAAGTGCAGGTTCTACCCAGGAGCAAAGAGTTTCACAGAGAAATGAAAAAGGGACTATACATGCCTCTGGCATAAACATATCGTCTGGAAAAAAAATGACTAGGTCGTCTGGCACTGGCTCACAATTAGGAGGAGACGACGAAAAGCTAGGAGACATAGGGGCTAAGTTAAAGTCAATTTGTGAACAGGATAGTATACCCCCCTCAGTGCTTAAGAAAATAGCTAGTCAAGAAAACCTAGTGCCTACAGACTCTGAGGCTATTTTCCAACATATAATTGAGGATAACTCCTTTCCCACATTCTTTGAAGTTCCTCCTTCTCTGGTATGAGATAACTTTGTTTTTGTTCATTCAATTAAGAAAGTGGAAAGTGTAAATGTTGAAAATAGAGACACTGGGCTTATGACATCTTCTCCAACATGGTTAAATAAAGTAGTAGAGAAGAAAAGGAAAAATATTACTGCAATGATAGTTGAGGTTGATACAGTTGCTATGTTGCTACAAGGTCACTAGAAGCCCAAAAAGTCTAAGAAGATGTCATGGATAGTCCTCGATTATGCTTTTGGGCATTAACTATTGGAAATTATTGATCCTATAAAAGACTTGAATGAAAATGAGATAACAGAGGCTGACTACAAGGTCACTCATGTTGATATGGGGCCATCTACTTTAGAAGGTGATGTCTATCATGCTGATTACTATGTTAATTCATTAATTAAAAGAGCAAAGGAACAAAAAAAGGAGAACCTTCAATTACAGTCATATTCTTTCTTTAAGAAATTTTATTTCATCAATTGTGACTCTGACCCCTGAGAAAGCCTCAAGCTCAAATGTTCAAGGTATTGATTTTGACACTGTACAAAGGGTCAAGAAAAAATTAGGTTATGCTAAAGCTGCCAGTGAGTGGATAGAAAGGCTTTACCAAGGTGGCCTTTTCTACATTCGTAAATTTGTGTAATTTTATGTTAATGTGTCTAATAAAAGAAAGGAATTGGTAGCCAAACTCCAACAGATCAAGAGAAAACATGGTAGCACATATGTGCTTTCTAAGGAAATTATAGAATTGCTCTCCATGGAGCACACTTTGTTGATTAGAGAAAAATTGGTAGATAATCCTAAAGAATTGATCCTAATTGGTTTGATTCCTTGGATTGGAAACTGTCAATATATGAGGATTATATCAAGGAAATCAATAAAGTATTAGAAAAATATTTTGACATATTAGTGAAGATCAAGGAGAATTTCAATGCCCTCGAAGCGAGCCTCATGGATGAGTTTAATGAGAAGATCTTGGATGTTGCGGACATATCAAGGCAATATACTTGGAGGTGTATCAGAAGGAGGTAGGTGATCCTGAGACAACCACCACAAACTCATTCAGAAAATTGAATAATTTACAGACCTATCTAAGTGCATTCAAGGCTGAAAGTGACAACATCTATGAAACAATTTCCGAGTCAGACTATGCACTTTCAAGATGGAGGACAAGGCTACAAATCACCACGACTCCAAAAAGTAAAAACATTACTGCAATTTTCACAAAGTACTGGGAATATAGGCAAAGAGTAAAGGCATAGGAGGCGTTACTAGAGCAACATGAGGTGGAAATAATTGGAAGCAAAAGAGTTGGAGCTGGGATCGCTGATTAGTTTTTAGTTGTTATGTTATTTTCTTAAATTTGGCTCTCTTGATACTTTAAAGACTTTATTATAATTTCTAAAACTGTTGTCTCCAAGAAACCATTATGAAGATAATTTGTAATCTTTAAATATGGGGTTGATGCTTGGTTGTGGGGATCTTTTGGGAAAACTTTGTTTTACTCATTAGAGCCAAAACTCTGCTATCTTTAGTTTTACTGCTTTTCTGTTATTTCGATATAGAAAGTTAATGGTGAAGTTCATGCAAGCGTAATCTTTGTGTTATGGTGTGTGGATTTATTCTGCTTATGTTGAGTATTTTGCCAGTGAATTATCTATTATTGGAATGATAAATGTTTGGTTAGTTTCATTGTTGTGGAATGTTTATTTGTGAATAAAGATTTTATGGTGATGGATGCGAAAGGATTTCTTTAGTATAATTTTGGATATTTGGTAGTTTAAGTCTTCATTATTTGATTTATGTGAATACCTTTCAAAGCTTTCTGGTTAAAAGCATTTCCTTTCATTTGCTTTTTGGTTAAAATCAATATTAGTTAAAAATCATTCATTGAATATCTGAAGAAGGTAGTTGCCACCTTTTAAAATAAGAAGAGAATCAACTTGAAACACTATTATGAATAATTCAACTATTGTTACGTTTGTCACCTCCGTGGGCGTGAGAATATAGAGTTAGGTGACAAATCTATTAACCAACAATTAGGACGAAAGAAGAGATAAGGCATGTGAACTGTTTGGCCTAATGCCCCAAACAAATGTTATCTCATGGAATTCCACATAGTGAACCATTCACCCTAAAATAATTACACATATTTATTTGAATTCCATTAATGACATACAAATATAGAAAAAATTGAAGTGTTTGTCATACTTGAAATTAAATAAACACTATCATATCCATAAGCACTATTAGAACAACATTTAAAAAATTTATTTAAATTTGAATTTTGAAAAAGATAAACATTTCTTGTAATATTATTATTTTCTTATTTTAAAAATTTGGAATTGCATTTCAAATATCTATCATCAAAAATACTTTGGTAAATTATTTTTTTCATAAGGTAGAGTTGTATTTTTACTTGAATTATTTCCCCCAATATATTAATAATTCCAAGTTTATAAAATTTAATAGTTTTTGACATATGAAAGCATTGAATTCTCCAACAAATCCACATCCCCAAGAAATCACTTACATAATTGGAAATAGCTACACAATATTTCAAACAACACAGATTGAACTATTTAAATAAAAATTCATCGACTTACATAGAAGACATAGGAACAATGTTTCTTTACAAAATAGACATCAAAGTCTCTATCAAAATACTATTCATATGAGTTAAGCAAAGATCAGACAATAATATATATAATTCTTGTTTCTCTATTCTAATTATCATTCAAAAATAGAAGGATTTTTTCTATAATTTGTTCAGAAGATCCTTGTTCATATTGTTCATCATAAAATATTTCTCTGAATAAACAAGAAAATCCTACAACTTTTTGGTATGTTTTATGAAACTTTTAAGCTTATCTTTCGTTTGGACCATTTCTTCTTCTTCAACTGCTACTGCAATATGCGCTACATTTTCAAGTTCATGAATGATGTGTTCATGGTGTTGTTCAATTGATATACACAACTTCTCAATAGGTGTTTCTACACATGTATTAGAATCAATTGAGTCCTCTCTTGATGGTGGCTTCGACATTGAATATTATGCTTCACATGATTCGTTTATCGTTGCCATTCTATAAAAGGAAAATTAGGCTAATCGATAATTAATAATTTACAACTAAATATAAAATTAATTTTGCATCATCATCCTTAGATGAGTAATATATATTTGAAGTACTAAAAGCTATTGAATATGTGAAAAGTATATGAAACATACCAATTTTTTTAATTATGGTGTGAAATATGAAGAATCTGTAAGGAAAGCTAAGGTGCGGAACTAACTCTCCTAACGTCAAAACCTCAGGGAAAATGAAAAGGTGCTTTTAAATTTTCAATTACAATCCAATTAAGATACACTTGAAAGAAATAACAGAAACAAAGAAATGACCATACACACATGAACACCAGATTTACGTGGGAAGACCCTTACGGGAGAAAAACCCACCACACCAAGAAAGGCCTCTTTGTATTACAGTAATGAAAATTACATACAGAGATCAGACTTATCTTTCTGATGTCAATTTACAACAGCAGATTCAGTGATCAACCTTGTATAGAACATTCAAATTACAATGCTCTCAGAATTGACTTCACACTGATCACTCATCAAACTGTTCATCCAACCATTCATCGAACTGAACATCATCATCGATCTCAGAGTATATCCATGTCACTCTTGTCTGTCGATCTTCCTCACAGCAACGATTGCAACAGTCTAGCTTCCAATGGTTCCCATTCTGCTCCCTGATTAGTCGAAGACACACCACATAGGACAGTCTTCCAATCGATCAAAAATGTTCAAACAATATTCGCATGTTGGTGAGACACTAACCGTGTCTCCCCGATGCCACAAAGCCCAACCGTCGATATCAGCAAGAGTCATCACCTTCGGCAAGAGGTTACACTGAGTTCACAAGCTGTCGGCAAAACATAACCATATCGCTGAGACATCATACCGACAACCAACACATGTAGCGCTATTGGCAAGACCATCACTATCAGTGAGAGGTCATACCAATATTCATATCCATCAACAAGACTAACCCTGTCGCTAAGACGTTATACCAAAGCATCCATGTTACTCTGAAATTTCCTACCGTCGGCGAGACTTCATTTATCGCTGAGAGTTCTTACCGAATCCTCCATGTTACCCCGAGACCACCTTTCGCTAGGAGTCATACCGACAACAACCAAAGCATCGACGAAATAAACATCTGTCGCCAAGAATTCTTACCAAACCCTTATGTTACCCCGATGACTCCAAGTGTATAACTATCGGCGAGACATCTCACATTACTAAGAATTCATATCGAAGCAAAGCTTTCAGCCAAGAGTCTCCCCGATAACATCAGTCGATAACCTTTAGACACCGACTCGTCAGTAAGACCAACCCACTCGATAGAGGGTTATAGTGAACACAACAAGTCACAGCGATAGCACCAGTCGACAAGACAGCAACAAGGTCTCGGCGACCTAAACATTCACAAGGTTACACAACTGCTAGTCAGCCAGACAGAAAGTATGTCACACCGACTTTGCTCTTTCAGAGGTTTCAGCCTGTGAGATTGAGGCACACAATTCCAACAAACTCCCACTTGATGAAGATCACACAAGCACCTCCAGAGCACAACATAACTACTGGAATTCATGTGCACTAAGACCCATTGAACTGGAACACCACCCAAACTTGTATGTGCTCACTAGCTTCATCAATGCATCTGCAACATTCTCTAGAGTATCCACTTTTTCTAAAGAGACCTTTCCATCCTCCACCATATCTCGTACAAAATGATACTGCACATCAATATGTTTCGTCCTAGCATGGAAAGTAGGATTTTTTGCCAAACAAATAGCACTCTGACTGTCACAATAAATTGTTATTTGCCCTGCATCAAAACCAATGTTAGAACACAAACGTTTTAACTAGATCGCTTCTTTATAGGCGTGTGTTGCTGCCATGTATTCTACCTCTGTAGTGGACAAAGCGACTATAGCTTTCCGCTTACTCATCCAACTCACTGCACCACCATTCAACATGAAAATATATCCACTAGTGGATCTTCTATTGTCAATGTCCCCTACCTAATCAAAATCCACATAGCCTTGAATACTGAGATTCCTCTGTGATTCAACCAAGTTCCAATGGTAACACAAAGCATATTCTGAAGTGCCCTTCAAATATCTAAACACTCTTCACAACATCCCAATGTGTCCTTCCAGGATTAGCCATAAACCGACTAAGTACTCCCACTGCTTGGGCAATGTTTGGCCTTTGTACAAACCATTGCATACATTAGAATACCAACTGCACTAGAATAAGGTACACTGGTCATGTCCTCCATCTCAGTAGGAGATTTTGGACAGTCTTCAACAGATAGCTTTTTTCCCTACAAAACTGGAACAACTAGCTACTTGCAATCATTCATACAAAATCTCTCTAGAACAGTCTTAACATACTTACTCTGACTGAGCCAAATTTTTCTATTATTCCTATCCCTGGTTATTTCCATTTCTAGAATATACCTTGCTACACCTAGATCTTTCATTTCGAACTTTGCAGACAACTAAGACTTAAGATCATAAATCATTAACTTACTATTGCCTATGAACAACATATCATCAACATAGAGAGCAATAATAAGAACTCGATCACTTTCAGCTTTGTAATACACACAATGATCAGATTTTGATCTTACAAATACCAATGACAAAACAAAAGTGTCAAAATTTTGGTACCACATTCTAGGAGACTGCTTTAATCCATACAGAGATTTTTTCAACTTGCAAACCAATCTTTCTTTACCTTTCTCCACAAAGTTCTTAGGCTGGGACATATAAATTTCTTCTTCAAGATCACCATGAAGAAATGTTGTCTTCACATCCATTGTTCAACCTCTAAGTCATACGTTGCTACAAGTGACAAAAGAAATCTAATGGACGCCTTAGCTAAGGAGAAATTTTTTCCCCATAATCAATTCCCTCTACCTGGGAATAACCCTTTGCAACCAACCTCGCCTTTATTTTTCCACACTGCCATCTAGACCAATTTTCTTTTAAATACCCATTTGCAAAAACTTTTCTGCCTTCAGGCAAGGGCACCAAACTCCAAGTATCATTCTTTTCTAATGATGTCATTTCTTCATTCATGGCTTCCAACCAAGAGTTTGAATCAGAAATTCTAAATGCCTCTTTCACAGTCCTAGGCTCATCAGTGCTAGAAATTAAAGCATAGGAAAAAGTAGAATCTATCAAAGAAAACCCATACCTATAAAGTTGCTTTCTTTCACGAGTTGACCTCCTCACTTGCTGAGGCTGAGGTTGTTTTTATTCATCAGAACTCTCAGAACTACTTGAGCTCTCCTCAGTTTTAGGTACATTTTGAATTTTCAATTCCTCTTTATCTGGTGTCGGAGGAATTTCAACTACATCCTTTTTGTTTTTTGATTTTGTCTCTGACTGCAGATCCAAGATAGAAGGCTTCAGCTCATGAAAGATAACACTTCTGCTGTATAGAACCTTCTCCATATTAGGATTCCAAAGCTTGTATCCTTTTATGCCAGCACTATAGCTAATAAAAATACATTTAACAGCCTTGTTTTCCAATTTAGATCTTTTCTCATTTGACACATATGCATATGCCTCAGCCAAAAACATGAATGTGTCTCAGAGAGGGCTTCTTACCAGACCATGCTTCCAAAGGTGTTTTCTCAACAAGAGCAGAATTAGGAGAACGGTTTATCAAGTAACATGTTGTAGCAACTGCCTCAACCCAAAACTTCTCCTCCAAGCTAGCACTGCTTAGCATACTTCGTGCTCTTTCCATCACTGTCCTGTTGAACATTTATGCAACTCCATTTTGCTGTGGAGTGTAAGGTGTAGTTTTATGTCTCTTAATTCCATGATCTTTACAATACCTCTCAAATTCATCAGAACAAAATTCACCGCCATTATCAGTCCTTAAACATTTTATTTTTCTTCCAGTCTGATTTTCTACAAGGTTCTTAAATTCCTTAAACTGACTGAACACTTCTGATTTACTTTTCAAAAAATAGACAAATGCCCTTCTTGAATAATCATTAATAAATGATACATAGTACCTTGACTTAGACAAAGAAGGAACATTCACTAGACCAAAAACATCAGAATGTATATAATCAAGCAAACCAGAAGATTTTTGAGGATTGGAATAAAATGAAACACGGTGTTGTTTACCTTATATACAATGTTCACAAAACTCGAATTCAAGGTTACAATCGTCAAGCCCCTCAACCAGGTTTTTATTCTTCAAGGTTTTTAAATCTTTCTCTCCAACGTGGCCTAGCCTATGATGCCAGAGCATAGTCTTTTCTGCTGGAAGTTTAACTTCTATAGAGTTTACACCATTAGGAATTTTTTCCTCTTTTCCTCCATGAGTAGCTTTTTGTGACTTTACAGAGACACTATTGCATTGAATAGCATGTGCATCCAACTTATACAAGGTACCAATACGAGCACCCCTTGCTAGCACCCAAGCCTCTAGTCATCTTACAACCATTTCTAGAGAACGTGACTTGCACTCCAATATCATTCAGCTTACTAATAGAAAGTAGATTTCGAGCTAGACTTGGTATATGCATCACATCATTGATTCCCTTCACTCTTCCATTAGGGAATTGAATTCTGACTCTTCCACGACCAACTATTTCCAAAGATGAATCACTCGCCAAATACACCTTTCCACCATTGTATTTTTCATACTTTGTGAACCAGTCTCTATGAGATGTCATGTGGAAAGATGCTCTAGAATCAATCGGCAGACATCATCTGATGCCTGCGTAGCCAAGGCTGCAATGAAGGCATTTGCATCACTCTGAGATGAATCATTGTCGAAATTCTTCTTCTTCTTCTTCTTCTTTTTCTCCTCTTTACAATCCTTTCGGACATGACCAGGTTGCTCACAATTCCAACACTTCACCTTGGACTTCTTGCCAAACTTTGATCTCCCCTCTGATTTGGATTTGGACTTCTTGTCCTTCTTTCCTTTTTCTTTCGATCTACCTCTAACAGCAAGAGCCTCCTTCGCCATCTCAGAAGATTTTCTTCTCATCTCTTCTGATAACAAAGAAGCAACAACATCTTCCATCTTAAAAGTGGATGTCGTACTCCCAATATCCATCACTAGGTGACCCCAAGAATCTAGCAAAGAACATAATAACATCATACAACGATCTTCTTCATCAATCTTCACACCCACATGATCAACATGTTGAAAGTGTTCAAATGATCAGCAATGGACCCTCCTTCCTGCATTCTCAAAGAGTACAACTTCTTCCTCAAGAACAATTTATTCACCAAGGACTTGCCCTGATAAATAGTTGCCAGTCTTTTCCACAAGGAAGATGCAGTCTTTTCTTCATGAACATTCAAAAGAACAGAGTCTGCTAAATAGAGCCTTATCAGCCCCTTTGATTTTCTATCTGCAAGGTCCCAATCCTCTTGCTTCATGCCTGTAGGCTTCATTCTAGACACAACAATCCAAAGATCACGATCAACCAA
Source organism: Sequoia sempervirens (assembly GCA_007258455.2). Taxonomy (NCBI): domain Eukaryota; kingdom Viridiplantae; phylum Streptophyta; class Pinopsida; order Cupressales; family Cupressaceae; genus Sequoia; species Sequoia sempervirens. The sequence goes on from VDFB02000015.1 coordinate 59,852,342, forward strand.
CAGATCTTCCATTTTAAGTTTCTACAACTCAAAATTGATGCCATTGAATTTCTCAATTTCAATCTTTCCTGACGTGCTTGCCATCTTAACCTATAATTCGAATTACCAAACTTCTACAAGACTCCCACTAAACAGAATTGACACAAAAAACCCAATGTACCCACAAGGATAACACAACTGGCTAGGCTCTGATACCACTTGTAAGGAAAGCTAAGGTGTGGAACTAACTCTCCTAACATCAAAACCTCAAGGAAGAATGCAGAGGTGCTTTTAAATTTTCAATTACAATCCAATTAAGATACACTTGAAAGAAATAACAAAAACAAAGAAATGACCATACACACATGAACACCAGATTTACGTGGGAAAACCCTTACGGGAGAAAAACCCACCACACCAAGAAAAGCTTCTTTGTATTACAGTAATGGATATTACATACAAAGATCAGACTTCTCTTTCTGATGTCAATTTATAGTAGCAGATTCAATGATCAACCTTGTACAAAACATTCAAGTTACAATGCTCTCAGAATTGAATTCACACTAATCACTCATCGAATTGTTCATCCAACCATTCATCGAACTAAACATCATCATCAAGCTCAGAGTATATCCATGTCGCTCCTGTTTGTCGATCTTCCTCACAGCAATGACCGCAACAGTCTAACTTCCAACGGTTCCCATTCTGCTCCCTGATTGGTTGAAGACACACCACGTAGGACAATCTTCCAATCAATCAAAAATGTTCAAACAATATTCGCATGTCGGTGAGACACTAACCATGTCTTCCTGATGCCACAAAGCCCAATCGTTGATATCGACAAGAGTCATCACCTTCGGCAAGAGGTTACACTGAGTTCACAAGCTGTCGAAAAAACATAACCATATCGCTAAGACATCATACCGACAACCAACACATGTAGCGCTATCGGCAAGACCATTGCTATTGGCCAGAGGTCATACCGATATTCATCCATCAGCGAGACTAGCCTTGTCGCTGAGACGTTATACCGAATCATCCATGTTACTCTGAATTGTCCTACCATCGGCGAGACTTCATCCATCGCTGAAAGTTCTTACCGAAGCCTCCATGTTACCTCGAGACCACCTTTCTCCAGGAGTCATACCGACAACAGCCAAAGCATCAGCGAGACAAACATCTATAGCCAAGAGTTCTTACCGAACCCTTATGTTACCCCGATGACTCCAAGTGTATAACTATTGGCGAGACATCTCACATCGCTAAGACTTCATACCGAAGCAAAGCTTTCAGCCAAGAGTCTCCCTGATAACATCAGTCGCCATGAGTCTCCACGATAACCTTTAGAAACCAACTCATCGGTAAGACCAACCCACTCGACAGAGGGTTATAGCGAACACAACTAGTCACAACGATAGCACCAGTTGGAAAGACAACAACAAGGTCTCAGTGACCTGAACATTCACAAGGTTACACAACTGCTAGTCGGCCAGACAGAAAGTATGTTACACCAACTTTGCTCTTTCAGAGGTTTCAGCCTGTGAGATTGAGGCACACAATTCCAACAGAATCCACATGGGTACCAAATGATTTTTAAATTTACTACAGCTTATTAGAAACAATTGAAAAGTATCATAATTATGTTACATAAGAAACATTTATTTGTCAAATTTTAAATACATTAGACATAGAAGAATTGAAAGTAGCATAAAACTAAAAATCATAAAAATATATTATATTTAGAAATTTGATAGTCATTGAAACAAAATTGAAGAAAATATGTTATATCAATTATCTTCTAAAATTTTCAATCTATTTTCTTCAACCTTTCTCTTGGCAAGTTGTCTACCCTTTTTCATTTTCTCATAACAGTCATATGTGAATGGTGGCATAATTCTTAGGCTGTCTACAGACTTTACATGAGATATGGTGACAAATTTCGATCACGTTATTTCTCTTGGTCCTATATCAACAGTAGCTTTTGAAAGAGTCAAACCCTGTGGTTTGTGAATTGTCAATGCCCAAGCTAATCTTAATGGTATTTGGATTGTCCCCCCCTATGTATTGTTGTAATTGAAATTGTATTTGGATTACAATCATCAAATGGTATTCCTGAAATAGTTGTCAAACTCAACCATTACATATGTTGGTGGTTTTGGTGGACCACTTCCAGATTTGTATACACTCTTTTAAATATATCCTAGAGCTCCATTTACAAGACCTGCTTGTATCCAAAGATTTGAAGTTAATATGACTTTGACATCCTCACTAATCAATCATTCCAGATCAAGCTCATCATTTGAGCATCCTTATGTTGCATCAGTACTTCCTAATTTTGTTGCAACACTATGTGCAACAAGATGCTTCAATGAGTATAACATTTTCTTGTTATAGCTATGGACATTATCATTTGTTGAGAACAAATGAACACCATTGTCAAACTCATCTTTGCTTGATGCATCTATGGTAAGAGTGGTTCTTGTCACAAGAAATTTCCAATCATCAATTGTTGGGTTTGCATCTCTCAAATGTGTCAAAAGTTGGTGAAACCTTTGTTGGTGGATGTTTTGTCCATCTCGTATGAATATTTTATCTAAAGTAACCACAATTTTGAATTCTTCCCATAGTAACTTAGCTCGGTCGTTGCTATCATATGATGGTATATCATTAACAAGAGGAAACTGACCCAAATCTCCAACCAAAATCATAGATATACCTAAAATACAATCGATGGAAATTATTATCAATACTATATACCTTTATATCTATAGAAATTTCATATATGTGAATTACTTGTATTAGAATATAAAATAGTTATTTTTGTTAATCATAATCATGTGTATGCCTACAAAGTTAATGTTTGCATTTTGTGGGAATGCTTGTCGGAGTCGAGAATCTATGTTCTCTAGCAAGTTTTGACCAATGAAGCTCATTTCATCGATAAAAATGTACTTGATGTGTGGGATTTATTTTTGAAAACTTATTAGTCTTGCTCCTTCTAATTGAGAAAAATATCTTATTGGGATTCTTAGTTTTGAATGAACTATGGATGCTCCTATGTTGAATGTTGCAACTCAAAGATTTGGGTTCAAAGGAAAAATCCTCAAATTAATCAAAATATGTGTTTTCTCCTTGATGTTCTTAGGGATAATCAACGGTTCTCCCCATGGTCACTTTGTTGCATCAGGGGGTATTAAGAAAGTGGATTCTCTTTCCCCTTACTTTTTCATTATGCTAATAGAGGTCTTGGGGTGAAAAATTGCTAAGTGGGTCTCATGGGGAAGCCTTAAAGGCTTCCCTTCCTCTTCTTGCTTGCAATCAGTCTCTTAGTAATAGTTCGTTGACAACACCATCCTCCTTGGGGAAGCCACTATAGCTAAAGCGAAGGGATGGGTTAAAATCCTCTCCAATTTTTCCCCAGCTTCTGGCCAAAATATTAACCTTGATAAAAAAAAATCTTTCTAAATTTTCCTCCCTCCCTACAATTCAAAATTTCCAAGATTCTTAACTGTCAAATCCATCTCCTCCCATCCTCATATTTGAAAATTCCTTTAACCATTGCTAAAGTTGATAATTATGTTTGTTCTAATATTTTTGAAGGGTGAAAAGGAATATGGTAGTATTGAAAGGTTCTCTTCTTAGTAATGTTATAAAAATCCAAATCCTAAAAGTGGCTCTATAGAGTACTGTTATCTACCTCCTTTCCCTTTTCATAATGCTCATTGCTTGGATTGATAAACTATAGAAAATACAAAGAAGATTTCTTTGGTATGAAATTGAAGAAAAGGATCATGTATTGTTGGTGAATTCAGACATGGTTTTCTTGCACAAAAAGTATGGAGGTCTAGATATGAAAAAGACAAGACAAATTAATATGGCCCTTCTTGCTAAAGCTAGCTGACATTTGATTAAACAAAATTTGAAATGGATCAATATTCTAAGATCTAAGTATTTAAATGGCGATGAGGGTATCTCTCTCTTGCACAACAATCATATTTGTAAAGGTTCTACTATCTAGGATCACCTCCATAAAAATAAGAACATCATAAGACAAGGAGCCTTCTGGTAGATAGGTAATGGGAAATCAGTGAGGTTCTAGGAAGATTCGTGGATCTAGCTTTCTACTCTAGAATTTAATCCAGTCTACTCAACCATCCAAATTGATCTTTGTAGAATATTCGACTCCAAAGTAAAAGATTATTGGGACAATTCATCTGACCCCCCACTTGGAGAATTGATCCTAGTTTGTATGATCCTCCAATATGTTTGGCTGCTATTGAGCTTCTTCAAATATTTGCTAACTAGATGTTCTGTAGAGTTAGTTCTCTTGACTCTGTAATTTGGGAAAATTCTAAAGATGGGGAGTATACAATCAAGTTTGGATATAATATTTTGGTTTAGAGTTGGGATTCTTAGTTCAATTAGATGAAGATATGGAAAAATAGTACTATTCCCAATGCTTGATTCTTCTAGTGGATAGTTTGTCATGAGAAAATTCTCACTCTTGATAATCTCTAAAAGAGAGGCATTCAACTTGTTAACAAATATTTACCTTATGAAGAGGAGGAAGAAACATTTTCCATCTCCTTTTTCATTATGTTTACTCTTGGGGTGTTCGTAAAAAAATTCAATCTCAGTTCCTTCTCAGTTGGGTTTGGCATAAGAGCACTATGAGTATAGTGGGTTATTGGAACCCCCCGTTTAATCATCCCCTATTGTCTGAGTTATTCTAGTAGGTCATCCTTCTTACTATTTGTTCTCTCAAGATATTTAACACAATAATAAAGTCTTCAAAGATAAAAAAATTCACTTGGAATATTGTCACAAACCAAACTATTTGAAATACCAAGTAAAATCTCAAGATTGTGATCATTACTCCTAAAAGAGACCCATCCAATTTGGAAGTTAGTGTTGTGAATTCTTGGGGAATTACTGATGTTCTAAATAATGAGTTCTAAAATTCTAATTTCCCACAATAATATTTCTTGAACCCCCACAACCCAAGATGGTTCAAACTTAACTTGGATGGCTATACTAAAGGGAACTTAGGTTGGGTGATAGGGGGTGGCATCCTTCAAGATCACAGGGGTGGGTGATTTTTTCTTATGTGGTTAATGTTGGTACCCAAAATTCCATTTTTTCTACTTGGTGATAGTGGCCTATCATGGGATTCAATTGGCTAATCATAGAGGATTCACTAAGTTGGCTATTGAAGGGGACTCTAGGAATACAATCATGATGTTGAAAGGTGAAGGCTCAAATAGCTAGTCGTTATGTGACCTCCTTTTTTCTACTCATATAAATATTATGGGATTAGGACAATGCTAGATAAGGCATGTTTATTAGGAATACAATTTGACAACAGATGGGATGGCCAATTTAGGAGCCTTTGTTAAAAATATTAAAGTTTGGGATGATATCCTTATGATCTCGAAACATGTGATAAATTCAATCATTAATAAAGTAACCTTTCAAATTGAACAACATGCCAAAGACTGATCTATATCTCTCTTGTGATTGTTATGATAAAACATGTCCTCTCAATTGCATTAAGGATATTATTGTTTCTTGTTTCTGGATCCTCATATCAAGCTTGCCTCGTCTATAGTTGCTAATTATTTTTGGATCCTTTAGAGGTCAGGTTTACAAAACTATTACATTGCTAATATTTCTATTGATATGGGTCTAGGGATATGGTTCAATTACATCCCAATAGTTTCAAATCTCTTGGAGAAGGGTAAGTTATCCTCATACATTGAAGCAATGAAATACACAACTCAAATATTTCTATTGAATTTATGAATTATTAGAAGGGATGCCTCATTAAGGTTTAGGGCCTCTCCTTGTCAATATTTGTGGAGCTCGTATTGGTAGCTAGAGGCATCACTCTTGAGGTAACTAATATCCTAAAAAATCCTAAAGGGCACTACCAAAGAGACATGGATAAATTATTAAAGAAAGGTGAAAAGTGAACAGGTTGCATAATGGTTACAACAAAGAGGATTTCTCGATGTGTGAAGGAATATGGCCAAGTTGTTAAGGAGGTATGTTATCCTAGACCATTTTTTTCCCATGTTAAATCATTTTTCCCGTAATATTAAAATAAACTTCACTTTCTAGCTATTCAAGAAAATGGGAAGTCATTGCCTCTTCATTAAGGTTTGATTTATAGACTCTATTGGAATAATATGGCTCTTTCCTTAGACTTATCTTCCCTCTCTCGTGTAGTTAACTTTAACCCTTGTTCATAATAGTGCTACTAGAACTTTAGAGGGTATCCTCATTACCCCTGCCTTAGCTACTTTTTCCACCCATTCCATCAACCTATGTTAGTAGGTCTAAGCCCCTTCATGCTTCCAAAGTAAAAACCTTTGTGTCTAAATTCCCTACACCCTATGGTAAGAGAGAAGTGTGTTTCAAGGAACCCAACCAAATTTATATCTCAGATGAAAATTCTCTCTCCTCTTGGTCCCAATCGCTCGATTTACACTTGAAGATTCACCCTTAGTTCTCTTCTGAATAACTTTGTTACTAGTCCTCCATCTTCCCCCAAGTTGGATGTTGACCAAACTCATGAGCATGAGGACACTCCTATGGATAACCCTAACCACTATGTGAATTTTTCCTCCCTAAGAAAGAAGTTTAATGAGCTTTGAAAATATACCAAGATTTAGAAAGATATTCTCAAGTGGTTGTTGTCCCAGTTGATTATGAAAAAGGAAAAAAATTTAAAATTGGAGACGTTATACTCAAAAAGTAAAAATATTGTCCAAGTGAAGAGGAGGATGTAGATAATTGGGAGTTGCTGAGAGGAATGGCTCAAATATTTGACAATTGGGCCAATTTAGAAAAAGAGGTTGGGGAAAATAAAAATTCTATTGGTTCCTTTGAGGAGTGTACGATTTTGAGAAATGAGGTTGTAAATCTCCATAGAAACCAAGAAAAAATCCTCCTTAGTTTTTAAGAGATTATAGAATACAAGAAGGAAATGGTGAAGAACATGGCATTCACCATTCAGGTGTTCCAAAAGGAGCTTAAGAGTTTTCATGCTAAGCATGCTAGGGAGGAACAACCGAAGGCCCCTCATACCAACTCTAGGAAAAAAGGTAAGAATGTGGAGAGTGTGTTGCTTGCTCTCGAGGACAATATTGGAAAGAATAATTTGAAGGCTCTATCTTTTGAATAAAAAATTTAGTTTCTCACCAAGGAGTGGTAGGCTACTAAAGGTTTCCATCTTCTTGGAGAATATTAGTTGGTCTTGTGTGCTTACTAGTCTTTGGCTGGTCTCGTTTATTTATGTTTTTTTTATAGTCTTTTTTGTTTTTGGTTTTTGTATTTAGCTTTTTTACTATCTTGCCACAAGTGAGACCCCTCTACTATACCTTAATGGTTGTTTTTTAATTAGTTTCAAGTCCTTCCTGATATATCTTAATCAAAACATCAAAATAATTATTAGTGTACCTTTTTATTTATTCCCTATGACTATAAATCCATGATATTGTTGAAGGAAACTAGAATAGCATGGGTACAAGTAGATTTACTAAAGGATTTGTATTCAATATAGACTCCTTCACATATCAAATTATATATTAGACCATGTTTTTAGTTTATTTGTTGCATAGGTTTTTTTCATTAAGGTCATTTAAAGCATTATTTTTGTATCTAGGTTGAAGGAGTCTCTAGCCAAGGTGGTAAAGGGAAAAAAATATTATATTTTCTATCACAATCTAGTTTAAACAAAACATTGTATTTATATTCTAACAATAGTTCATATGTGATGCAATATTTTAATTTTAATTTGATTTAAATTGTGACTCAAAACATACATTGTTTAAATCAAAAGCTTTTATCACTACTTCATAGATTGTGTAAAATGGTAGATGCAAGTATTGGTGATATCATTGTGTATATGAGAGAAATGTATCACCTATTTATAGGCCATGAACAACCCCACTAAGGATGATCCCTTTTGATAGGAGGAGAAGTCTGAGAGTGATCCTCCCAATGTCCATGGATAGAATGGCTATTCCCTTGAGGGAGAGATTGGCTTCGAAAGGAGGTAGGAGTAAAATATACTCTACTAATAACACAAGGGGAATTACCTTAGTGATACAAGAACACCTATAATCAAGGCACCTCAAGTGAATTTTTATATTCTTTTCATTTGAATCTACAATAATAGATTAGAAAAAAACATAGCTTTAGAATAAATAAAACTTTCAATTAAAATAATAACCTAAGAATTTTTTTTTTTTAATCTTTCCATATACAAAAAAAAAATCCACTCTATAATAATTTCATATCTAATTGAATTTTTGAGGAATGTGAGGCCAATCCCCTAATGAAATTATATGTTAAAAAAAAATATTAGGCTTGAACAATTTTAAGAATTCATGTATCTAGGTCCAAACATCCTAAGCTCTAGGATAAAACCATAAGTGATGTTTGAGTAATCTTGATTTCCATAAAAAGGACATCGAGGATCATAAATTTTTGAATGTGATAACTTAGAACCAATGTGGAGGCCTTGAAAAAGAAGACACCAAACAAAATGATCCACTTTAGGCTCTAGTATTTCTAACTATTGGGTTTTTCTTCTTTACTCTTGTTATGAGAAAACATTGTTTATAAATGGAAATTTGATTAGGAATTGTTATGAGGAATTATCTTCCCTTTTGGATTGTGTGTGTAGCTTCCCTAAGATGCAATTAAGGGGAATATTTCTATGAAATTAATATTCAAAAATTATCTTAATTTAATTAGGAAATCTTAATTATGACTTTATTTTCCTATTATTAGTTTTTAATTTTTAAGATATGTATCATAGGATTTATTTCCCATTGTGTTTATTAATGGTAAATGTGAATGTGTATCTTATTATAAATTTTTGTTTATAATCCATGAATAAATGTACCTATTAATCTTTTCCTCTATTTTTGAGTTGTTGTGTGTTTCTCTTTATCATATAAGAATTACTCTATGTTATTATGAATCCTATAGAGCTACCAATTAGCTCTAAAAATGTTGTGGTTACAAAGACTCACCGTAGTATGATAGATTCCACATTAATACTAAATGGTCTACATACAAATTCAAAGATAAAAACTAATCTTAACATGAGCATCACCATATAGTATGTCATGGTATCATAAATAACATTGTACATTGAACTACAATAACCTAGCTCAATATATTTTAAGGGATATTTAACAATAATAACACTACTAACAAAATAAATTACAAGTACAAGAAGCACACCAAAACTTAGGACCTTGAGAGTTTCAATGCTTTTTTCAGGGACAATGAGAAGCTAATTAAGAAGCAATCAAGCTTTGAAAGAGAGGCGCTTCCTAAATCGTGGGATAAGGTGTGTTTAGCTCTCATGAAATATGTAACTTTAGAGGGAATATTTAAGGTTTTTTAATTTTATCATCTACCACTTCTCAACCACCTTAGGCACAAAATGCTCCTAAGCTTTCCTTTTATTTTTGTTGACCTTTCTTGAAAGCTCGATAAAGGAATCCCTTGAAGGTGTTGCTCAAAACCTTGACCAACCGTCTCCCCTGCCTCTTCACTAGGGCCTCATTCTTCAACTCTATCATTTCCATTTGGCCCTATGCCCCCCTAGACCCATCTTTGTTGTTTATGTGGAAGAATTGGAACCACCTAATCTATCCCCTAAGAAACTGTCCCCCGCTACTTTTATTGGTCCCAAGAGAAACCCCCTATTGGAAAGTGAACCCCATGAGGCACCTAAACCTAAACCCCCAATAAAAAATAAGGGGGCGTCGGGTCGCCCCATTCCAAGGCTGCAGCCAGATTGTGTGAGCTTAAGAATACCCCACCAAGTTAGACAACATACCAACAACTAAGAAGAAGGGTAAAAAAGACACTACGTGCCAGGTGGAGGTGTCAGACACATACATTGAGGGAAAGAGTGCTATGAAAAAGGATTCCAAAGGGGACACTGTTGTGGCTGTGAGTATTGACATGGGAATGAAGAAAACAAGCATTACGAAGTCTCACAGATTGGAAAAGAACAAGAAAGAGATACTGGTTGATGAAATTTCTAGCAGCTTGAAGCGGATTGGCGACAAAGATGAGTGTAAGGACACTGTCGAGGAGGAAGAGGTGTTCATGGAAGGTACCAACCACTTCTTGGAACTGAACATAATGCTCAAAGAGGACTCCACCCACTCTTCGGATCCCAGGGACATGGAGGAAGAGATGACTCAAAGGAAGAGTGATAATGAGGACATCAACAAGCTGCAAGAGTGGATGGAAAAACTTGAACGAAAGTTCGCTAGGCTGACACGTTTCACCATTAAGATCATGCAAAGATTTATCGTGGTGCTCTCCAATGCCATCAAGGAGGAGGTGGACAAGAAGAATGAGGATGAGGGTCCTAATTGGGTCAGGGATGATGTTTTAAATCTCCTCATTCAGGAATGGGAAGGTGTCACCAACTAGTGGATTGGTTTGTGTGTCTCTATTGTTCGTGTGTTGTGTCTATTATCTTTTTGGTTTCTTTTGGTTTTGGTCTAGAATCTATAATGTACTATTGATCTTGGTTTCTTTTTTGGCCCTTCGGGCTTGTTGTGCAATGGATAATGCACCTAGTAAATGCAACTTATCTAATCAAAAACAAAATAAGTTACAATGTTATCTCATTTAAACCAATTTGTTTTTAATTCATACTTGTATATTAATATCATTTAGTAATAGACCAAAACATAATTAATGGTTTATGTCATTATACAAATTCCAATGCTAGGTTGTTATTTTTGGTTACCATAATTATCATATACATGTTGGAATCTAGCTACCAATACTTTAAATTGGTTCAAACTACATCAATCATTATAGTACTTAACATCCATGAAAATTAATTTTTAATCAACATTACAATAGTGTAAACCTAGTATATAATTTTCACCAATATAATTGGTTCACATAAATCTATTTTTATCAATGGTCAATGAAGATGAAGTTGAATAGAAAACCATAAAGTTAAAATATGTGTCAATTCCAAATAAACATATTCCTATGTAGACTAGGGTTATAAGATTTTGGCAAGATAATATTTATAATATACTCGTGATAAATCCAAGAACTTCATGATTGAGCTTAAAATCCCTTGGCTTAGTCAAGGGTTTCTAAGATTGATCCAATAAATGAGATACAATTTCCTCAAGAATCTCTTAAAGACTTAAATATTCAACAAAAAATATTACTACACACAATTAGTTAGCTTGAGCATAGGAATAACAATATGACATTTATCATTGGTGCATGCCAAGGAAGGAGAAGAGGGTTTCACCCTTTATGTCAAAAAGTTCAAGTTTCAAAGTAGATACTTTAACATGTAGGCCCATTTGTTGTCAATTATAATTTTTATTATGAAAACAAAACATAAGAACTTGTGGGTACAAATAAATTCACATTTCCTTAAAGTAATTTTGAACACACTTTGAGTAGAAATATCAACATTTAATAAGGCCCATATGAAAATACATAATAATCATTAGATTATCTTGTATACTCATTCAATCATTAGTTAATCAATAGAACACAAGATTTAAATACTAGTGAAGATGATAAAAAGTGTAAAGTAGCAAATGAGAAGATAAATGCAATAAACTCAATTTATCTTTACCTTTCACCATTTTCACTCCATGATAGAGATGAAGTAGAGGCATCCATATCCACTTGTTTTTCTCTTTGGATAGCTAGGATTTGGATTGCTCTCAACAACATAACCTTGGTAGAAAAATGATTGTGATATGAATCCAATAATATTTTATCTCAAATTGATTGATAATAATGGAGGTACAAGTCTCCAATTTATAGATTTTTGGTGGCTTAAATAGAGGGCCAAGATGCCTTGTGAGATGGAGTATTCTAGCCTTGTGGAAAGTGTCACAAGGTAGAGTCATTATAAAGTGACATGTGTTGTAGGAAAAAGGGCTTGATGTGCTCACACATGTGTGAGCACACATTGAGAAGAACATGATTTTGACATGTAGAGGAGAAATGGAAAATGTAAGAGGGGAAATTAATGAGAGTGACATGTGGATGGAAGAGGATGTTGAACATATGGAATACTTAGAGAGGGGATGAATTAGTATTTCTTGAAATTCATTAACTTAAAATGCATTTCATAACATCTCATTCAATTTGTAGTAATGGAAAGAAATGTTAAAATCATGCATCACATCAATAGACACAAGAACACCAGATTTTACGTGGAAAACCCAAAAAGGGAAAAACCATGATGAGGATTAGCTCACAATATATTATAACTAATTATAAGATATTATAGAATATCTCACTACTAGGTGGACTCATTGTTTGAAGGAATCACTATCCAAAGAATAGAAGAAACAACTCACTGCCAAAATAGAAAAGAGGGTGGCTCATTACTAGAGATTGAACTGATTATAATGCATCTACAACATATTGAAGATAATTCCAATTAGGCTCAAAAAACCAACTTAACACACTTCATACTTCACCACTTATCAACCTCTTCGTATTCTGCACTGCTATATTTTATAGAAAATTCACATCACACTCATTTATCATTCATATCTCATACATTCAATATGGATTTGACCTTATACTTATATGCACAACATCCACAAACACTTGCAACATCTATTCGGTTGGCCTAATTAGATGAAACATGCAACACCATAACCTGTTAGCTCAAAATACTAACACACATGCCTGGAGGGAATCAAACTGTGTAACACATTAAAATAGGTTAGCATGACCTAAAATCACTCTCATCAATCCTATCCTTACATAACTCAACTCCACCTGACCCCAAAATACTTAGGTCAACACCGAATAGAAAAACTAGTGAAGTAATAACTGAATGAACCAATTATTCATCCATAACTTGACATGCAGACCACCAAAACACTTTCCATTTGGAATATACACACTTCTTAAATCTATAAACACTACCAAAAATCTACATAACATAATATTCATCCGTGGTGGAATGCAAAGCATTCTAACATACACTTTGCACCACTAACTCTGTTACAAATTAGTTGATACTCTATCAACAATATCTTCAACTATGCAAGACAAAAAATAATGAAAATTTGGATCTGAACATGTTCAACACACAAAATGACCTCAAAACCACATGATGAAATTCTGCATAGTGGAGTAGTGCAGACCAAAAAATTGGTTCACTATAACATATAATCTGCACTCAAGACTTAGACATTTATCCAAACCACTTGGTCTTCTATGAACTAACACTTCTACATCTATACAATGGGTTGAAATCAATGAATGGGTTGACATCAATGACACCATAACAACACCATATTCCATACTCTCAACAATATCCTTAATGAAAAACAAACTTCCAACAATCTCCCCCTTTGTCATTAATGGAAAAACACTTAGCCAAAACTACTCCCCCTTTGACATCAAGGGCAAAGGGTGCCAAAAAGTCATTTCTTCACTTTACTCTATTTCCCCTTATTGATATATTTACATAAATGTAACTCCCTCTAACAATTTTATCCATTACCAAAATGATAAATATTTATATTGCAACATCATCAAACACTTCTGCATATGTACATTGCAATCAGGAAAGCTATTTATACAAAATAAAAATGTACAACTTAACTTGAGGAGGGTAAACTACCACTATTAGACACTTTCAATTTTGCAAGGTGTTCCTCCCATCTTTCTTTGCTATCTCCCACTCCTTAGCGAAGCCAAGTATACCACACTGACTCTCAAGCTTTACATGGAGGTCTTCTCCTTCATCCAAAGAGCTGGGCACCAAATTCTTTTGCAACACCCTTAGCTAAAAACTCAAGTCATAGATGTAAGCCTTTCACTTACCAAGTCTCTAAGCTGACTATATTGCATTATGATCTTTTCTTTTTGTTCTTACAGTTAGAAAAAATATCCATGCAGATTTTCAATAGCCCTTGTTGTATCATTTGCATCACTTATCGGATCATAAACATTGGAGGCTTGAGAAATTTGTGACTCTGTTGAGTCCATTTTCTCCTTTATGCTCCTTGTAGAATTAGGCCATCTTAAAGAGAATTGAGATAGAACATTAGCCTCTTGCACACAATTATGAATATCTTTTAAGTTTCCTTGCAACTTACCATGTGAAACAACACACTTGTCAAAAACATTTGCTAACCTCTTGTCATCGACCTTCTTTGTCATTTCCTTTTCCAATTTCTCTTCTAGACTGATAGAATATGCCTTAAAGGAATCAAGTAATAGCCTCAATTTCTATGCACCAGATAGAAAATTATCATTTAATCTAGGGAAATTATCTTGTAATACTTTTATTGCTTCATCAATCATGTTTACACTCTTTTGGTGTGTTTGGAGTATCTCCTTCCTTGCGGAGGCATGAAAGGTATCACCCAATTGTAATTTATGTAGGGGAGACAATTTATCCATATCTACTTGTCCTTGTTGCATGTGAATTTGTAATAATTGTGTAGATACCACCCGTTGGAACTGTAGCTGCATATACAAAATATTTTTTAATGAATATCCAAAAGCTCCAAAGGATTCACTAACTATTTGAGTACTTTCTTCTTCCTTCTTGCTCTTTTCCTTCTCTTTGTTGTTTGAGCATTCTTCTATATTCTTCTCTCCTTTTGTAGAATTATCACTATCCAGAGGAGGAACACTCTATTCCTTTTGTACTTCATCCTTCTTTGAGATATCTTGTTTAACTTCTCTCTACTCAACATTAGTTTTCAGATCCAAAGGGGTCAAGTTCTATTCAATTTGAGCTTCATTCTTCTCTGGGATGTCTTATTTCTCTTCTTTTTGCTCTTCATCAATAACATTCTCTATATTTGGAGGGATGTTGTCAGTTATCATGTTATCTTGTTCACCTTTAGGCTCAAGCACATGCTCAGGTTGCTCAATCATAGGCTCATTTATTTCCATAATAGTTGTATCATGTTGTAATTTCTCTTCATTTTCCAGAGACATTCCCAATTCTTTTTCCAGGTCTGCAACGTTTTGTAGTGTCTCATTCCTTAATATTTCAATATCTTCCTTATCTCTTCTCATGAGAGTGTTGAATCTCTATTTTATAATGAACTCCTTATTATACATCTAAGCCAAGTTAGCTCTATCTTCATCTATAAGAGAAGAGCCAATCTTCTCCAAGGAAAATGTTTCTCATTTTTGCATCTCCATTAGAAGCTTCCTATCTTCTAGCACTTAGAACACCTTTGATGTCATTAGGCAGTTGTCTCTCAATTTCACCAAGGCTATTAATAAATGTTACCATGTACTTTATAATAGCCTCTTCTATTGTAGCCTTATTCACACCATTATCTTTTGGATACATTTTTGTTGTCTCTTCTAGGAGACCAAACTTTGCAATGCTATTAAATAAAGCATCTAGCTTTAGGGGACTACACTTCCTTATCATAAGGGTCTTCTTCTTCTTTCTTTTACCTTTTCCCTCACTTTTAATTGATTCTTCTCCTAAAATATCTTCTCTCTTTTTGATAATAAAGGCTTTCTTTTTCTACTTCTTCACTTTTTGTATCTACTACATCACCTTAGTTCTTTTTGCAATTGTCTCTTTTGCGGAGTCTTGAGACATCTCATTCTTTCATATTAGCTATGGTTTTTCTTCTTCTATATCCTCTTCATCCTTACAACTAATGTATTTCTCTCTTGTGGCCTTTCCCTTCACTCTTAGATCCGCTTAGGACTTTGTTGATGTATAGAGGCACTGGACATAGTGTTGATGGTCAAAATAGCACAACAACATTTAAACAAAATATCTCTATTATATTTCTCTTGAAAAAGAAAGACAAAATATAGTAATCTAACTCCCAAGGTCCTGGTAGTTGGTTCTCAATTGTGCTGATATTGCTCAATGGTCAATGTAATTGTAATGTTCAAGGGGCCTGCTGGTTATTGAGCATCTTGATTGTTGTAAGATCGAATTCTTATTTAAACCTACTCTAACAGGGGGGTATAAAGAAAAGGAAAAAGATAGATCAGGGACGCAAGAGAAAGAAGAATGTTCATTCATTTAACTAATCAGACCTATTGCTTTCCAAGGAATCCATAAACTAGAACTGCAAAATAAATCAACCTATAATCTATACACAACTGTTCATTCATAGTACAAATATTAATGGCAGATTGCAAATCATTATTCAAATGAAAGAAAAGATAGAACTCCATTCCTTGAAAGCTTTCCAAATCAAATGATTGATGAAACAAACATCATTCCAGAGCATAACTTAAAGCAGATTTAAGCCTGGCTGCTTCTACTGTCAATGAAACAGATAAGCAACATTTACAAATTTGGCAAGATCACCAGTGTACAAAAACCCATATCTTCAAATTACCTCCATCTAAACTAAGAAAATAAAAAAATACATCAGCTATCCTACTGTAAAACTCTAATCAGCTAAGTTGTAAAAATTCTAAGTGTTTTCCCTAAGTGTCTAACCCTTTAAATGAGCTTTATTTGACAATTAATAGCTCAAGATTCCATAATTTCCTCTAGAACTGAAACATCAAAAGTTGTAGCTTTTTGTGCACACAATCACTCCTCAAAGATAACTTTATGTTTGCAGCCTTCTGTTTGACTTTAGCTGACTTCAATTTCATACTCCACTCTCCAGTCTGGCTTCAGTTAACA
Organism: Sequoia sempervirens; assembly: GCA_007258455.2. Lineage (NCBI taxonomy): Eukaryota > Viridiplantae > Streptophyta > Pinopsida > Cupressales > Cupressaceae > Sequoia > Sequoia sempervirens. The sequence continues at coordinate 59,869,008 of VDFB02000015.1, forward strand.
GTTGCATCCTTCAGTTACAATCACAATTTATGATCTGACTTTGAGTTCCCCTTTTGCACATTTCATAAAATCAACATCTCTTTTTCCAGAATTTACTTCAAATGGGCCCACCAAGTCTTTAATTCACTGTTAGTTCAATAATCTTTTCAGAAATTTCCTCCTTTGTATGTTTGATTTGCAAACATCTTTAGGATCCTTTGCACCTTTCAACATGCCATCTTTCCCAATTTACAAAAGTATCTGCAAGACATCACATGAATAAATGAATTAATTAATGATTAATTTCAAACATACATTAATTTTCACTCATCTCAATTGCATGTGAATAAGCTTCTAAATAATCACAATTGAATAATAATAAACCCCCATTTTCCATTTAATAACATTTTAAAATAAAATAACATTAAATGATATTCTGTGTAGAGTTGAAATCTTGAATGATTCCCTGTAAATCAAAACAAAGGCACAATTAACTAATTCATCCAAAATTGAATCACAAAGATTAATAAATTAAAAGATATGAATCTTTTAATCCCTCTACTAATGACAACAGATCCATCACACCCCTTCAACAAAATCAAACTTCTCAAGGCATGATCACAATCAATACACTGGAATTGCATCTTCATTGTATTTTTGTTATCCTGTGAGCATCATTTACACTTTGGTTCATTTCTCACGATGGGACGACAAGATTTCATTTTATATTTCTTCTCTACACCTTTAGCACACAAATCTCATGCTTGGCACATACCCTGTCTGCCTCAACAACAAAACGTGACCAAATCTTGTCATTATGAGCCTCCATGATAAGAGCCCACTTTCTTCACACAACATCTCTACAAGCATTTGCCAGGCTCGATTCAAGATCTCCACAATGATGGACACCCTACTGCTTGTCTGCCTAACTCAAATGCCCAGCTAGAACCACCTTCTTGCAGTCATCGCACTCCATAGACATCACTTCTTTGAGGCATTATGTTAAGCATTTCATGTGTGGAATCTGTATATGTCTCACCATTTTCAGTTCTGTGCATATTCGACACTCATTTCACTCGATAAGATGACATTTATTTTGGGCATTTTGGCAAACAGTTCGCTGCCTTCTCCATGCTTCATGCTTTCACGCACAAAGGCAAGGGATGCTGGCAGTGGTGTGGAATTTGGCTTTTCAACAACCAATTACATTTGCTTGAAAGTTTCTAAAATAGATCCAATAGATCCTATTCCTGTGTACCTGCATTCATTGCATTCAATGAGATCATATAGTTGGAGTCGTGCCCCGAAATGTCTACCGAGAATTAGCAACCAATCAATCTATTTGAGGCATATCCTGCAATCATGGCCGCCTTTGAGACTGCATTTCCTAGAGGCACTGTGTAAATACTGCACACCCTGTCTATGTTTTCACACTTTGTGTACATGTTTATCAAGACAATTTCATTTTTATTTTCCTCCTGCAATCACCGTATTCCATGCGTTGAAATCACTTTGAGGCCGCATTGTGAATAGTTCAATGCCTTGCCTAAACTTCCACAATTTTGCACCTCCTACATCATGACATTCCATGAGTTTACATTTCTTTAAGAAATTATGTCAAACAACCACACATGCTTCCAGATTTTGCATCCATGGGAAAGGTTGTGGAATTTTGCTTTACATCGGCTGATTGCATTGGCTTCAAAGTTTTTAAAGCCTCTTCAATATATATCGATTTCGTGCATGTCCAGTGAACAAGGCATTTCATGGGATCTCACTTCTTCAAGGTATTATGGCGAATAGTTTACAGCTTTGTCTATGCTTCCACATTTAACATGCATGTTTAGCGAGGTAGTGGGAACCTCAACGTTTTGACAAAACTCGCTTTCATCACTACGCCATGAGGTGGAATCTCTTCACATTGTGCAGGAGAAGAATGCCTACTGTGCGGGGTCAGAGAAGATTCAATGTGGGGCGGAAGCAAAAAAAAGCAAGTGGGGTCGGAGCCAAGTTTGGGTGGAAGCGGAAATCGTTCAAGACGAGAAACTTGCTTTATATCCAGTGCAGGTTTCTCCCCGCGTCCGGTTCCGATGATACCGTGGGTTTGAGAACATTTTGAAATTAGAAACTTTTTATTTTATTCTATGCCTTTCTCAATTCCCACCTCGCTCATTGTATTATTATTAGACTTCTTTTTTTACCTCACGAAGTCGGGTTCAGGATAATAAAAGTTCACTTTTATCAATTTTCTTCTTCTTTTCCTTTACCCCTTTTGAAATTAGAATCTTTCTAAAAGATTTATTTATTTTTCAAATCTAAATAATATAAATCTCTTTTTATTTACAAAAGAATTATATTATTTAAATCTTTAAAATAAATTTATTTATTTAAAACCTTTTAATTATTATTATTATTATTTTTATATTTAAACTTTATAACTCTTTTTTAAATAATAAAATATTTATATTATTTAGATATAAAAATAATAATTTTTTTTTTAAAAGAAAGATTATAAATATTTAAATTTTCATATTTTGCATTTTTTTAAAATTTTCTAACATTTACAACTTTTTTGTATTTTCTAAGTATTCCAATTTTTTTGTATTTTCTCGACAAAAACTAAAAATGACAATGAGAAGAAAAGAAACAAAGGGGGCGGAAACGAGATTGAAACCGAACTCAGAACATTAGAAAATTTCAAAGTTTGTTTTCGATACGAGTTCCGGTCCCGACCAAGAAACGAAACAAGGACAAACAAAACAAAGGGAAACGGGACTGGGAAAAGAACCAGACCCAACCCAAATACAAAGAAAACGAGCAGAGTCAGAATCGAATCAGGAACGAAAACTGAGAATTTAGAAAATTCAAGATAGGTTCCAATTCCGGTTCCACTTCCAGCCGGGCAAAAACAAGATGCAAGGAAAACGACAAACAACCTCAGGGAGAAAACAGACCCTGATAGGCGACGATGAGACGACGACAAAGACCGAGACGAACAAAAAAAAGACGAAAAAAAATGAACAACGCAATGATGAAAGACGAGACGAAACAAAGAGAACGGGATGGAGAACAAGACAGGATGAGACGAGACAACACCCGAACGAAGCGGGGAACTGGGATCAGGAGGGAACTAGGAATAGGAACCTTGGAAAAGTTTTTGTTCCAGTTCTAGATCCAACAGAGACAAAGAAAACAAAAAAAGAAGAAAAGAAGAGGGGGTCCCCAACTTTTCCAAGCAAAAGTTGGGGCGTGTATGCAAGGCATAACACGTAGCTTTCTTCTTTGCACTTACTGCAGACATAGTTTCAAAGGACTTCAAAATTGAGGGAGAGGAGGTTGAGGTCCTAATTGACCTTCTTGTGCTTGGATTAGCCTCCGGAGGAGCAGCTATGCTTTTGGATTTCTTTGTAGGGCTCTTTGGTGAACCAACAATCTCCTCCAATTATGCTTTCAACTTTTCAACATTTTCCTTTATCTCCTTCTCTTTTTGTTGTAGGTGAATTTCACTATATTTCTCTTTGTAGGTTCCAACCCTATCTATTGTAGTGTCTCTTGGTTTTCTCAAAATAATTTTTACAATTTCGATGACTTTGTCTTTAGTTACTTCATACCCAAGTTCCAAAATCCAGACTGTTCTGGGTTCCACTGCCTCCATATAGCAGTAATCTCTATTGGCCATGAATGTAATGTACTTCTTGTATTTATCTACCACTTTTATCAGAATCCTCTCTCTGCTTTGCATCTTGTCTTAAAATGACTTGAAATATCCCCACAAAGCTTGTTTCAAGGACTCAAAATATGGAAACCTTCTCAGATGATCTCAATTTTTTCTAGAAATAGGTACATTATCCAACCAAACAACATTCTTTTCTTTAGACATTTCTCTAAGAAAGTAAAACATCAAACAAACGATAAGAGTTCCATACCAGAATGAACATTTGGACTCTTTTTTCTCTATAAATTATCCATTAGTTGTTGTCTTATGAGTTCAAATAAATCTCTGTTTTCACCTTATTTTACCATTTGGTAAGTTGTATGAATTGTGGTGGTTGAAACAAAATTCTCTCTATTCATGAAGAAAATATTATATCCAATCATCGTAGATGCATACCTTGCTATTAGATCTTCAATATCCTTCACTATTAGGGCATGATTGTCATATTTTGCACTGGTGAGCTTCATAACCACATCATTTTTCATAGCCTTTAGTGCTAGAATGGGTCCATTAGGGCACAAACCCATTACAACCCTGATTGCTTCCTTGTTGATCATAGGTGGAAAATCCAACCATATGAACTTGTCATGAATTCTACTAAGCACATATCTTACCCAATCATCCTCATAGAAGAAATTAGGAAAATCATTCCAAATCTCCAAATTCTTCTCTTCCAAACTATTGTACTAAGGTTTTAGCTTGAAATAATCTCCAATTAGATGTTTGTGTCTAAACTCTCCCATTTTAATATGATCACATGAATGTACATTCTTACATCTTCTATGTGCATTACTCTGAATGGAACTTTCAAATACACCTTCTAGATCTGTTTCCATGGATTTGAATGGATGTTTCTTGCACTTAGGTCTTGGTCATTCCAATACATCGACTACTTGAGGAGTAAATTTTTTGAAACTTCATAGCTCTCTAGGGTTTAGCAGGAAAGCATAAATACCTTTAGAATTATTTGTCGATTAGGGTTTTTCAACACATAGAAAATGCTTTAGATTTCCTTTACTTTTCTCTCTACTTTAATTTATTGATTACAAATGACTTTTGATTGTGTAAAGAAAAATATACAAAATTTTCTAGTGACCTAATTTGTATTAAATATGTTGGTTTATTTTTACATTGTAACCAGGTTTGTCTCCTAATCTACCTATGGGACTGCCAATCCCAATCAAGGGCAGCTCGAAGGACTTGGACCAACTGACGAGGACTTTAAGAAACCTCCTACACTTTGGGCTCTGCAAGACCCGAGAGGGTGATCCCTTAATGTGTTTACAACCTCTGCACCATTTTTATAAACAATATTAACAATAACAGATAATATCACCTAATAGCTCAACACAATAGGATAATACTGAAATAAATTGGCTATTTATCAGTAATATCAACTATTTGGAGCATGAGATAACTACAACATAAGGTAATATAATATGGTCATTGATTTGCAATTTGCAGCAAGCTCTGGGCAAAGACAAGCAAACACTGAATCATATGGGTAATCACAACTTAGACCAGTGCCATATATCTAATGGGAAGGAGTCAAATTTATAAGCATCTAAAGGCATATAATAGATTTAACACATAACATATGGAATCCTTGATGATATTGCATTACAATTTCATCAATATACATTCTACCTCAATACTACTTACCAAATCCTTATACAGTACATATCCTCCTATAATCCCATTCAAGCATTTTAATTAATTCTTTGAATTAAAGCCAAAACAAGGATCACACACACCACAACAGTGAGATGGATAAAAAAACCCTTGGTAATTTTATTCAACGTTCAGATATGTAAGTACAATGGAGAGACATGAACTTGAATTTTTCATTTGAAATCAAATGCTAGTACTATTATACAACATTAAACCTCCATGAACTCAAAACCTGTTACAGACTGACTCAAAACCTAAGTTGCATTTCTTCCTAAAAACCGTCAAACTTTACAAATTTCTCTACAACTTCACCTAAACTCGACAAAATTTGTCTAACTTGCTACCCTGTACCTCTGGCCTTGAAATCCTTCTTATAGAGAATGAAGGAGCAACAAGCATCGGGCTAGAGAGTACACATGTCACCAGCCAATTGGTACACCTGGAAAAGAGTTGATGCAACCATAAAGATCACCAGAAACCCACGCCAAGATTGCCATTAAAGTAGAATTGGAAACCATTGCAACTGCAACATCTGACTTATTTATTGAATCATGCCAATAAGCATCCATTCTGCCATTAAAACTCACCCGCGCACTGCACAAACAACTCCAACCATACTTTGACTCAGACTTTAAATTCTAGCCATCGATCCTTCAGTTGAATCAAACCATCAAACGACCGCCTTCAAAAACTAGCTGACATAATCACTAGCGTGGCAGACAAGGGCCCATCACACCATACGCTGAGAAAGAAATCCACGTGGCGGTCGCCCGTGATATCGCAATCGGTATAGACCTTGCAACTTTCGATCACGCGATAGTGGGCGATCGTAGATCCTGACAATAATCAATCGACGGCATAGAAACTTATCTCCATCGACCTCACCCAGGAAGAGACATGTGGCGCTAGCTCGTGATATTGCGATCTTGCAGTTTTGGATCACGGGATGGCGGGAATGGCTAGGATGCGACCAGACTCAACTTCTAATCGCCACCGTAGATCTTCTTTGACTTGACTAGTTGCCCTAATTTATCTGCTTTTGCTCATCTTTAATGAATTCCCCCAGCCTTGTCAAATATTTCATTTTAAATGTTTTGCTTTGGAAGCAATGAAATATTTAAAATATATCGTACAAAAATTTCCTTGGGCCCCATCTTGTACATGTAGCAAAATTTCATTGCTTCGCAATAAATAAAAAGTGAGCACCTTCTGATTGTGAAATAACAGGCAAGTCGTTAAGATCAAATGATAGTTGATCAACGGTGGCGCAAGTTCAATCCCCCAGATAGGACACGTGGCGCCGGCCTGCGATATCGCAATCCTTCAATTCCCGATCACGGGATGGCGGGCAACCGTTGATATCCAAAGGCAAATGATCGACGGCAACACGAACACCATACTTCTACAAAATATAACCTTTATTAATAGGACAAGGGGGCATTACTAGGCCGACGGGACAACAATGGCATAAGTTGTTTTAAAACAATTCAGCACGAGGCCAACCCAGACTTAGGGAAAAATAAAACCTGCGAAGGCAATAAAATTCAAAACGAGGGGACTCGGCCTAGACGGGACGATGGGGCATAAGATGTTTTAAACCCCCTTCAAAAAGTAATAGAAAATAGATCCCAGCCCAGGCGCAAAGCAAACATTAGGGTTTTACATGAAAACAAGGCTAAAACCCCAACCCTAGGAAACTTCCAACACCATGAAAGACCAGTTGACACCAAGCAGGGCAGGAATGAAGCATAAGGAGCAAAATTTTGACGTTCCAATAGTGGCTCTAGTTGGGGATGTTCATTCCATTGGAATGAAGCGAGAATTCAGAATCTCAGGTGGAGCAGACCAAGAGGAAGAGACGACCAAAAGGGATTGTTCGGACAAAACAACCTAAACTATGTACAAAATATAAAAACCTAAACTACTGTTCATGGAAAAGAATACTTCAAGTGAAGTATAACTTCAAGAACTATCCATGAACTAATAGTTCAAGAATATCCCCTGTCATGTCCTGGAGGAAGTAGGAATCTTCACCCCACTTACCTTTAATCAAGAATGGGCCCAACCAAATTGCATCAAATTTCCCATGTTTCCCTTTATCTTCTAATATGGCATTCCACATTAAAACCAAGTCTCCCTCTTTGAAACTCCTTGCAGCTGCCCTCCTATCATACAAATTCTTTATTTGCAACTACAAATTTTCATTTCTCTTTTGTGCCTCCCTCCTGGTTTCATCCAATTCTATAAGAGCTTCCACTCTCAATTGCATCTCATCATCAATTTCATTGTCATACATCTGGACAAACTTATACATTTCCATTAGGTTATTTTGGGGCAACCTGGAATTTATCCCATAAACCAAGTCAAATGGGGCACAACCTATTTCCTTCTTCACAGTTACCCTATCTGCCCAGACTACTAATCTCAATTTAGAATCCCAAGCCCTTTTATTCTGATTCTGGATTCTTTTAATGATCTTCATCAAGCTTTTATTACTTGATTCTGCCTGCCCATTTCCCTATGGGTGATATGGTGATGAATAAGAAATTTGGATGCCATGCTTCTCACAGAATTCTGTGTATTCCTCATATCAAAAACACATTGCATTATTTGATACCATCCTTTCTGGACACCCAAATCTAGTCAATATATTGCTCATCAGGAAGTCAATTACTACTTTACTAGTAGATTTCTTTATTGGAATTGCTTCCACCCACTTGGTAAAATAATCAGTAGCCACCAATATCCATGAGTGGCCTCCACTAGATTTACATGCTATCTCTCCTACAAAATCAATACCCCACTGCTGGAATGGAGCTTGCACTATAATTGGTTTTAGAGGCAAGTTACTAGAAAATTTTAACTTACCAGAGAAACATTGATAGGCATCACATGTCTTCACTAGTTGGTGTGCATCCTTAAAAACTGTAGGCCACCAAAATCCAGCTCTCATTATCTTATGTGCAATTGTTTTAGCCATATAATGCCCTCCACAAACTCCACCATGCATCTCACTCAAAAGTTCTTTTGCTTGATCTTGGTCAACACACTTCAGCATGACACCTTCTCCATTTCTCCACTAGAGCTTTCCATCTACAATAACATATTTGATAGCATGTAACTTCAATGTCCTTTTCTCATTTTCATTTAAATTATCAGGACATTTCATTCTTTGCAAATAATATATCGCATCTTTGTACCATTCAAAATGCTCCATATCACATATGTGTGATCTATTCTCTTCTTCTAGCAGATTTATCTGATTTACTTCCAGATTACTTTGGGCCATAAGCTTGGCCAATCCTTGCCCTCTTACCAGCTTAGTAATCTGGACCTCAATATTGAATTCTTGGATCCTATTTATCCATCTACATCTTCTTCCTGACACTTCTTGTTGTGTGAATATGTCCTTAACAACAACATTAGGAACATAGGAATTTACAGTAGCTCCCATCAAATAAGGCCTAAAAGCCTTTACTGCTTTTACCAGTGCATATGCCTGTTTTTCATTGATATCATACTTGAGTTTTGTAACTTGTAAAGATTTGCTGAAAAAGGCTATAGGTTGTTCAAAACCTTCTGCATTCTTTTGTAACAACACAACTACAATTGTGTGGAATGAAGCAAATGAGAAAATTTGTAGAGGTTTGAAAAAATCAGGGGTCCTTAACACAAGAGCCTCTTTTATTGCTTGCTTAATGGCTTGGAAAGCCTGCACAGACTCCTCATCCCATTCAACTTTGGCTCCTTTCTTGAGCATTTTTGAAATAGGGAAAACTATCTCAATAAAATTTGTCACAAACCTCCTTAAGAAGTTTATTTTCCCAAAGAAAGATTGTATTCCTTTGACATTTCGGGGCTGTGGAACTTTATCAATTGCAATTGCCCTCTTTGGATCAATTTTTACTCTATCCTTGGAAACAATATGTCCCAATAATTTTCCCTTTGGTACTCCGAACACACATTTCTTTGGATTCAAAGAAATACCATATTCCAAGGCTCTAATGAATATCTTCTCCAGATGCTCACAATGATCCTCTTCCCTTTTAGAATATGTTGTCAAGTCATCATGATAGATCACCAAAAACAGGTTAATGAAATCTGAGAATGCCACATCCATGGCTCTCTGAAAAGTAGCTCCTGCATTTGTTAGACCAAATGGCATTCTTATATAGACATACGTCCCCCATGGTGTGGTGAAAGCTGTCTTAAACTACTCAGACTCTTTGACCATAAGTTGGTTATAACTAGAAAAACCATCCATCATAGACATTAATTCACAGCCTGTCACCCTTTGCAACATGGCTTCCATATTGGGTAATGGATAGTTGTCTTTCAATGAAGACACATTCAAATTTCTGAAATCTACACATAATTTGATGTCTCCATTTTTCTTCCTTACTGGTACCAATTTTGACACCTAGGATGAATGTTTGATTGGCTTGATGATTCCTGCATCCCTTAATTTCATTAATTCTTCTTGCATTTTGGGGGCTAAAGTGGGATTAATAGGCCTTTGCTTTTGTCTGAATGGCTTGGAATCATCACGCAAAGGAATCTCATGTTGGAAGAGATCTTCCCTGTATGCTTTAAGATCATCATCAGACCATGCAAACACATGCCTAAACTTCCTTAATAAATCAATTAGCATCCTTCTCACCTTTGGTGACATTTTCTTTCCAATATACACCTTCTTTGGGGATGCTTCTGTTCCAAGATTTATCTCTTCCAAGTCATTAGGATGGGAAGCAATGTGACTAGCCTTTGTCTTATCTTGATTATCAAATATTCTTTCTAGTACAACTAGACCTTTGGGAATTGTGTTTGTCTTCAACTGAATGACCTCATTTCCAAATATGGTATCCTTACCATCAACATTCTCAACAAAAGCTCCAAAGTCAATTTCTTGATTTTCATACTCTCCCACACAATTCAAGAATCTTAACACATCATCATCATTATCAAAGACTTGCCAATTTTTTATGTTATCAGGGACTGATGGCCTGGTTTGCACCTCAACCTTTGAAATTCCAGGATAAGATAAGTCATCTGGTTTTAATGCAATATTAGCTAGTAGGTCTGCCACCTTATTTTGACCTCTCTCCATCCATGTTATGCCAAATGCATCAAAGCCCTTCAGTTCATCCCAAACAACATTCCTATACTGTTTCAACCTCTTGTTCTTTGATACATACTTGGATCTGACCTGGGAAACCACAAGCTCAGAATCCCCAATTGCCTTGAGCTTCTTGATCCCATGTTTTGCAGCCAATCTCAACCCCAATAACAAGGCTTCATATTCTGCTACATTATTTGTACATTAAAAAAACAGAGTGAAAGAGAACCTGAATGTCTTTCCACTTGGTGATCGTAACAAGACACCTGCACCAGATCCTTCCTTTGATCTTGCACCATCAAAATACATAACCCACAAGTCATCAGATTCTGACAATTGTTTTATTTCTGTGTCAATCATTGCAATAGGCTTATCACAATTGTTAGAGAATTCCTCAACCCTGAACTCATCTATACCACTATCAATAAAACATGTCATGTTTTCAATTGGTCTATGCTCAATCATATGAGGTACTTTTGATTCCCTTTCAATTTTGACATCCTTACCATCAATGGAGAAAGTGGCAAATGACAAATCACATTGCATGTTACCCCCCATTGATGCACTCCATTTTCTTGAAAAAAGCATCTCAAAATGAGGTGGGATGTCTACGACTAATACTCTCATGACTAAGTCCTTGTCAGGGTACTGAGTCAATTTATAAGGCAAAGCTTTGATAGTTCCAATAACTAGCACTTCTCTTGAATCCATAGCATAACATTTACCTTGAGCAGTATCAACTGTCAAGCCTAGTGCCTCCATTATTTTAAATGGCATAACATTATTTGACGTCCCTAAATCTATCATACAATTTCTTAAAATTTTCCCATTTATATCCACACTTAAGAAAAAGGGAGTTATATTTTCAAGGCACATGTTAATAGAACTTCCTAAATATATAGGAGGAATTTGTGACACAATTCCCTCCACTTCCTTTTCTTCTTTTCTAGTTCCTTGTTCAGTTTTATTATCAACAACATCTATGATCCAGGCTATTGTCTTTTCTTTGTGTTCATTTATTCTCATCATTTCTAACAAAGGTATAGTTACTTTAACCTAAGAAATCACATGAAATATATCTACAGGTGTATGCTTAGGCAGATTAGGTGTCATACCTCCATCATTTTCCTTTTTGTCCTATTGATTACCTCCTCCTAGCTTCCTTTGCTTCTTATCTTCTGCAACAGGTTCAACTACCTTTGTAATCACCTTGGTCTTCACCAGTGACGAAGTCACATCTTCTTGAGGCTTTGGGGCTTCATTCTTTTGTGTCCAAACCTTATCATTCTTAACCTCTTTGACTTTCACATCATCTCTTTTATTGTTAGCCTTAACACCTCTGTTTTTATCCTTTTGTTCTTTAATAAACATGCCAATAGGTTTACCCTGCTCACCACCCACAGTTCTATTTCTCAATTGAAGCGAACTTCTCATTTGGGCAGCCATTTCTTCAGTTAATCTTGCAATCTCTTCTTCTGACGGTCTCCTTAAAGACACTGAATCTTCATCCTGTTCCATATTGCAAGCATTATGATCAAAATCACCTTCCTCATCAGAAAAGATTTTTTGATGATACATCTCAGTTCTCTACCTTTGATTGTCCACATCATCTTCCTGTACCTCATCATCCGAAGAACAATATGCCTCATCAACATATGATCTGGTCATACAAACATCTACATCATCCTGCTCATATTATGATGTTTGATTATGGACATCCTCTTCCCCTTCTTCAGCAACAAGCAACTGAGCAATACCACAATAATTTTGATCATGAGGGTGTTCAAACACTTCACACCATGGTCTATCTACTACTAGATTCACTGAATGTTTCTTCAAGGGGTCTGGCGTATGCTGATCATTTTTAGGCTTTTGGCTAGGCAAGATTGGTCTTCCATCTTTCCATTTTGTATTATAAGAATAATTTTGCAATCTGAGTGGCCTATCATTCTTATTATAAGGTTTCCTTTCATGTCCTATACCATTCTCTTTCTTAGCAACAGTTTGCTTTATGTATTTCAGAGTATTATAAACCTTTTCCCACTTTTCATCATCCTTAGGCTTTGTAGCCAGAATCTTCTCAGTCTTATTCTTAGGATTTTTTAAAAGTGCAGGTTCTTCTCTCCTACCACACTTCCCATAAGCTCTTTTGTTACTATCGATATTTATAGCCACCCTAAATGCATCCCTCATAGTTCGAGGGTCCTTATCTCTGAGAAGATATGCCATTTTAGCATCAAAAGCATTGAAGTATGTAGTTAAGCAAAAAAATTCATCAAGCTTTAAAACCTAAAGTAATTTATACATTGCTTTTTGAAATCTTAAATTAAACTCTGTCACAGGCTAATTCAATGAATTCTTGATGTTATTAAATTCATTCAACATAAAACTAGCATTAGTTTTATCACCATACTGCTCCTTGAAACACTTTTCAAACTCATCCCATGAACCAATACTAGCATTAGGTAGACCTCTATACCAATCCCTCGCATCTTCTACCAGAGATTGTACAAACAATTTCATTACAACATCTTCATGTTCTACCTCATAATCATTCAACATATCTATAAAATCTTTCAAGTGTTCCTCTGCTGTTACAGCATTATTGCCAGCAAACTTATTCATCTTCTCTCTCAAGTCAGCAGGGATGGGATTTGGATAACCAGGGATACCATCAAAGAATAATGGCTTATACCTTTCCAACAGTATAGGTCATCGCTGAAATAATCCCTCATTCTTCTGAGGATCAACACCAGACCCTAAATCTTGTACTTTAGAACCATACTGATTTGGATTTATAGATCTATTTGCATGAGTCTTCAGGCTAGAGTCGTTTATGGAGAGGTTTTGGTGACTCGATGAGGTGGCAGCTTGTGCGACCTCATCCATGTTTAACATCTTTAGGAAACTTAGTTTCCTCTTCATTTCTGCATTTGCAGCCTCAATTTCTGCTTTCTCCAACTCTTCTGCCAGAGCCTCATTCTCCTTTTTAGCCTTTTCTAAGGTAGATTCTGTTTGCAATGACACATGTGGTTGAAGATCTTGTTGCGTGGAATGGGGAATCACTTTCTCATTTATTTTAATCCCCTCAACCTTTTTCTTTCCCTTATCTAAGACAGGCTTATTTGGTTGAGACCTAACATGATTTGAGGGTTTTGGGTCAGCAGGTTTAGGCTGGACATCAATGTGGCCTATTAGGTTTTCTTCAAACACAGGCTTTGTTCCTCTATTAGCAATCCTCTATACAACTAGACCCTCAACACTTGGTTTAGGTTCTTGTTGGTTGAGGAACTTCATGCTTTTCAACTGTCTCATTAGCCTATCCCTCTCTATCATAACACTTCTCAACTTTGCTTCTCTTTCTTCTTCTCTTTTCCTACTGAGCTCAGCTTGCTTTTGGATTTCTCTCCTCAAAGAATTAATGTCTCCAAAAACATCATCAGGGTTAGGCAAAGTCACATCAGAACTTGACGTGTCACTTAGGTCTATTAAATTGACCTCTTCCAGTACATGTTCAGACAATAAAGGGTTTACATCATTTTCAGCAGGGGGAGGAGGCACATCAATGGTGCATTCTCTATGATGGCTTCGACTTCTACTCCTACTTCTCTTTTCAGCATATTTGAAACTAACAGGCCCTTTATTTTGACATGTGACATCTTCTTGAACCGGTGTATTAAATAATGCATCAAAAAATCCACAACTATCTAAATATGAACTTCTAGATACTGAACTTCTAGACACCTCTTCAAGATTTTCAGAGATATGGTGTAAAAGCTTACTTGTACCTTGGTGTACAGGGTTTTGTGACGTGGGAGCAATATTAATAGATTCTGGTCTTTTCTTTATCCAATCCTTCTTCTTTGTTTTGGGAAGTCCACCTTCCAATCTCTGTTCTGGGTGATTCCTCATGAATGACTTGGTGTTCTTCATTCTTCGTACTAGTCCACAAGTTTTCCACTTATAATAATATTTTTACAATAAAATGCACACTGGTGCAAAGACTTCAGTGTCGCCACCCAATCAGCTTGGGAACACCAAATACCTAAAGGCACGTGGTGGAGAATGAAAATTTTTGGAACCTCGTACTGTCAACGCATAAAAGTGCTTTATAGAAGAAATGGATAGACTTAACACAAAATTTTAGGCTCAACCTTCAAATCACATAAATACTATGACAACTCTATGCAAAATGGATAACTGACACACTGACAAAAAAAATTAAAGCTAAATCCTCAGCAGAGTCGCCATCTTGTTGGTTTCTTTTTACACTGTAACCAGGTTTGTCTCCCAATCTACCTATGGGACTGCCAATCCCAATCAAGGGTAGCTCAAAGGACCTGGTCCAATTGACGAGGACTTTAAGAAACCTCCTACACTTTGGGCTCTGCAAGACCCAGGAGGGTGATCCCTTAATGTGTTTACAACCTCTTCATCGTTGTTATAAACAATATTAACAATAACAGATAATCTCACCTAATAGTTCAACACAATAGGATAATACTGAAATAAATTGGCTATTTATCAGTAATATCAACTACTTGGAGCATGAGATAACTACAACACAAGGTAGTATAATATGGTCATTGATTTGCAATTTGCAGCAAGCTCTAGGAAAAGACAAGCAAACATTGAATCATATGGGTAATCACAACTTAGACCAGTGCCATATATCTAATGGGTAGGAGTCAAATTTATAAGCATCTGAAGGCATATAATAGATTTAACACATAACATATGGAATCCTTGATGATATTGCATTACAATTTCATCAATATACATTCTACCTCAATACTACTTACCCAATCCTTATACAGTACATATCCTCCTATAATCCCATTCAAGCATTTTAATTAATTCTTTGAATTAAAGCCAAAACAAGGATCATACACACCACAATAGTGAGATGGATAAAACAAGCCTTGGTAATTTTATTCAAGGTTCAGATATGTAAGTACAATGGAGAGACATGAGCTTGAATTTTTCATTTAAAATCAAATGCTAGTACTGTTATACAACATTAAACCTCCATGAACTCAAAACCTATTACAGACTGACTCAAAACCTAAGTTGCATTTCTTCCTGAAAACCGTTAAACTTTACAAATTGCTCTACAACTTCACCTAGACTCGACAAAATTTGTCTAACTTGCTACCCTGTACCTTTGGCCTTGAAATCCTTCTTATAGAGAATGAAGGAGCAACAAGCATCAGCCTAGAGAGTACACATGTCACCAGCCAATTGGTACACCTAGAAAAGAGTTGATGCAGCCATAAAGATCACTAGAAACCCACGCCAAGATTGCCATTAAAGTAGAACTGGAAACCACTGCAACTGCAACATCTGACTTATTTATTGAATTGTGCCAATAAGTGTCCATCCTACTATTAAATCTCACCTACGCACTACACAAACAACTCCAACCATACTTTGACTCAGACTTTAAATTCTAGCCATCGATCCTTCAGTTGAATCAAACCATCGAATGACCACCTTCAAAAACTAGCTAACACAATCACCAGCGTGGAAGACAAGGGCCCATCACACCATACGCTGAGAAAGAAATCCACGTGGCGGTCATCCGCGATATCGCAATCGGTATAGACCTTGCAACTTTCGATCACGCGATAGCGGGTGACCGTAGATCCTGACAATAATCAATTGATGGAATAAAAACTTATCTCCATCGGCCTCACCCAGGAAGAGACACGTGGCGCTAGCCCATGATATCGCGATCTTGCAGTTTTGGATCACGGGATGGCGGGGAACGGCTAGGATGCGACCGGACTCAACTTCTAATCACCATCGTAGATCTTCTTTGACTTGACTAGTTGCCCTAATTTCTCTGCTTTTTCTCATCTTTAATGAATTCCCCCAGCCTTGTCAAATATTTCATTTTAAATGTTTTGCTTTGGAAGAAATGAAATATTTAAAATATATCGCACAAAAATTTCCTCGGGCCCCATCTTGTACACGTGACAAAATTTCACTGCTTTGCGATAAATAAAAAGTGAGCACCTTCTGATTGCGAAATAACGGGCAAGTCGTTAAGATCAAATGACAGTTGATCAGTGGTGGCGCAAGTTTGATCCCCCAGATAGGACACATGGCACCCACCCACAATATCACAATCCTTCAATTCCTAGTCACGGGATGGTGAGCAACCATTGATATCTGAAGGAAAATGATCGACGGTAGTGCAAACACCATACTTTTGCAAAATATAACCTTTATTAATAGGACAAGGGGGCATTACTAGGCCGACGGGACAACAATGGCATAAGTTGTTTTAAAACAATTCAGCATGAGGCCAACCCGGACTTAGGGAAAAATAAAACCTGCGGAGGCAATAAAATTCAAAACGAGGGGACTCGGCCTAAACGGGACAATGGGGCATAAGATGTTTTAAACCCCCTTCAAAAAGTAACAGCAAAATAGATCCCAGCCCAGGCGTAAAGCAAACATTAGGGTTTTATATGAAAACAAGGCTAAAACCCCAACCCTAGGAAACTTCCAACACCATGAAAGACCAGTTGACACTAGGCAGGGCAAGAATGAAGCATAAGGAGCAAAATTTTGACGTTCCAACAAAATACAACAAATAAAGTTAGGTTGAAAAGCTAATAAACCCTCGTTTTGTTGACACAGTCTCCTTTAATTACTCCACAAATATTTGTAACAAGATATTTCATACCAGAGATCTCATCAACAAATTAAGCATGTCAGCCAACATCTATACCAATATGATGGAGGCATCAACACCACATCCTTGGTGGGGGCTTAAGGATTTTCTTTTAAAATTCCCCCCTGAGCCAAAGCTCTTTAACTAGTTTTCAAAGGAATAATCTACCCCAGGAGTTGGCATAGAGTCACTTTTCACTTCACTCCCTTCTTTCTTCTTTCAGAACTTGTTCATTTCCTTCTTAATCTCCACTAGATCAACCTTCTTTACTAGATCAAACTTCTTCTATGAAACATAGGGTTTCATATTCTTATTTTTGTAAAGCTTAGCAATGTGTTCTGATTTGATGTAATTGTGGCATATGTTACCTTTTTTCTGAACTAACTTACTTCTAGCCATTCTAAACGTGCATTCAAAAATATTATGCCCAAATCCATTGCATGTATAACATTAATCATTGAAATATTGAAACATCATGTCATTATTGTAACCATTCATCATCTGATTTCTACATTCACTAGCTTTATGACCAAATCTATTGCATGTGTAACACTAACTAGAAAATGATTGAACATTATGATTCATTATACTTCTACACTCTATAGCTCTATGCCAAATTTATTGTTGGAATAACATCAACCATTATAAGATGGGTATATTTGTGCAGCCGGTTGTCTGATAGGAGGACTTTTGAAGTCTTTCTTTTGGTTCTAGACCTTCATGATATTGTTCTTCTATTCATCATTCTTCTTTTTGAAGCATTATTCTAATTTTCCTTTGAACTTTCTCCTTTTTCAAACCCTAAACCTTCTTTTTCCTTATAATCCTTTTGATTTGCAATCATTTTTCAAGCAAGGTGGATCTCTTCTTGAATCTGTCATCTTAAATTTTTGCTTTCTCCAGGTCTAATCTCAATGATACAATCTCTTCTTCAAGCTTTGAACATTCTTCAAATTTATCTTTTAATTTAGCATTTAGGGAGTCTTCAACTCTTTTTCCTTCTTCAACTGGCATTGTCAGAATAGTAATTATTTCATTTGATTGCTCAAGCTATTCATTTACATCCTTGTATCTTCCTTTAAACTTTTTATTCTACTCCCTCAATTTCTTTATGCACTCATTTGCTTCCTTAATATTTTCTTTCAGATCTCTATTCCCACATTTTGTTCTATCCAAATCATGAAGGGTTGATTTGAGATCTCCTTTTCATATCAACTATAAAATATTCTTTAGTAAATCCTACCATAGGAATTTCTTCTAAAGGGATAGGATACTTCTTAGATGCCATGTGTTCAATCTCCAAGATCTACCGTAGCTATCAAACCAATTGAAGGAACCAAGCTTTGACACCAATTGTTGAACACCCAAAATACAAAGAGGGGGTGAATCAGTGTTCCCTAAAATTCATTAACTTAAAATACATTTCATAACATATCATTCAATTAGCAGTAATGGAGAAAAATATTAAAAGCATGCATCACAGGTAAAAGCAAGAAGTTGGGTCCATGAAGAGGGGAAGTTTTGGCCCAAAAAAAATCCACACGAAATGCATACCCATTTTGAGAAAAATGGGTACCCACTTTAAAAAAAATGGGTACCCATTTTAAAAATAGAATGGGTACCCGTTTTAAAGAGGGTACCATTCTAAAAATTTCCCAAAAATAGATTTTTTTTAGAATGGGCACCCATTCTAAAAATCCAAAAATAGTTTTTTTAAAAAAAACGGATACCCATTCTAAAAAATCTAAAAATAGAAATTTTAAAAATGGGTACCTATTCTAAAAAAAATCTAGTTAGAATGGGTACTCGTTTTAAAACGGGTACCCATTCTTTAAAGCTAGAATCCCCAAGCCACTTTTTGCTTGGGTTTTAGGCTCGGGAAAGGTTTGGCAATTCGACCCTTAGCCTTTGACCTGCAATTAAAAAACTAAAGTAGATTCAAGAGAAATGTCCAACTTTGGCAATATAGCTGATGGACTTTTTTTCAAAATTAATCAATGAAATTAAAACCCATTATAGATCATGATGTCTAGTTTCCAAATATATATTTTTTGTTAAGATTGGATTATGTTTTCTATTTTTTAATTAACTTCTAAGCAAACTTGTCCATAAACTTGAAATATCATGTTTTTTTTAATAACCTTTTTTTGTTAGTTTTTAAAAATAAATAAATTATATGACATCAATACTTAGACATTTATGTACACAATGCAAAAAAAAATCAAAAAATGTTTAGTTTAGGTCCAATTATGCTATTTGTACACATTGATTTAAAAAAAAACAATTAAAGCTAGTCAAAATTCAATAAAAAAATATTAAAACAATGTACAAAAAAATATCCCCATCAATCTTCATGTTGTTACATATCTTTCCCCAAAAGGAATTAGAAAAATACTTTTATTTAGGTCAAAAAGTGGTGTTCATACACATGCATGGTATGGTAAAAAAAAATGACTTTTAAAAAGTGGTTTTTATACATTGCCTATTAAAATTTAATTTGTCATCTAGGTATTAAAATAAATTACACATTTGGAAACTAGATTCAAAATACTAAATTTAATATTATTGACTTTTTAAAGAATCATTGTGTAAGTGCTTCAAATTTTAGTCCAAGTGTGACAAATTATGAAAAACAAAAAGAATACTTCCACTTTTTGAGCTTTTTGTGGACCCAACTTCTTGCATCAACTCTCACATCAATAGATACAAGAACACCATATTTTACATGGAAAAACCAAAAAGGGAAAATCCATAGTGAGGATTAGCTTATAATATATTATAAATAGTCATAAGATATTACAAAAGGGCTCACTATCAGGTGGACTCACTATCCGAAGGATTCACTATCCAAAGAATAAAAGAAATGGCTCATCTCTAGAATAGAAAAGAGGGTGGATCACTGCCATAGATTTAATTGATTACAATGCATCTACAACATGCTAAAGATAGTTCTAATTAGGTTTAGAAAATTGACTTAACACACTTCATACTTCACCACTTATCAATCTCTTCGCATTCTGCACTACTATATTTCACATCACATTTACATCAAACTATCTATCATTCATCTCTCATACATTCAATAATGATTTGACCTTATACTTATATGCACAACATCCACAAACACTTGCAACATCAATTAGGCTAGCCTAATTAGATGAAACATGCAACACCATAACCTATTGGCTCAAAATACTAACACACACACACACACCTTGTGGAGGGAATAAAAATGTGTAACACATTGAAATAGGTTGGAATGACCTAAAATCACTCCCATCAATCCAGTCCTTACATAAATCAACTCTGCATGGCCGTAAAATACTTAGGTCGACATCATATAGCAAAACTAGTGAAGTAATAATTGAATGAACCAATTGTTCATCTATAACTTGACACATAGACCACCAAAACACTTGCCACTTAGAATATACACACTTTTGACATCTATAAACACTACCACAAATATGCATAACATAATATTTACCTGTGGTGGAATACAAAACATTCAACATACATTCTACATCACTAACTCTGTCACAACTTAGTCAATACTCTGTCAACAATATCTTCAACTACGAAAAACAATCATGAAACTTTGGATATAAACATGTTCAACACACACAATGAACACCTCAAAACTACATGACAAAATTTTGCATAGTGGAGTAGTTTGGACAACAAAATTAGTTCACTATAACATAAAAACTACACTCGAGACAAGCAATTATCCAAACCACTTAGTCTTCTCTAGACCAACACTTTTGCATCTATACAATGGATTGAAATTTATTAATGGGTTGAAATCAATGAAAACACCATAACAACACCGTATTCCATAATCTCAAAAATCTCCTCAATGATAAACAAACTTCCAACAGAGGAAAGTGTAGGGTGGCTACACATGGGGAAGAGGGTCTCACACATGTGTGAGAAACTGATAGGATATTTTTTCAAAGATTAAGTGGAAGAAGATGCTGAATTTTGTATGCTCACACATGTGTGAGTATTGAAGAGGGTTAGGGACACTTGTCACATGATGACATGTTTGGGGATTTAGAGGAATTCTTAATTGAATATTTTAATGATGATTAAGATTTATTTAGTTAATTAATTAATAAGGTTTAGAATAATTTATGAGTGGGGGATAAGGTTGGGTTAATTAAATTAATAAACCTTTAGAAGAAAAGGGAAAACATATTAACACAAATTAATTATGGGAATAAGCAATAATTAATTAAATAATAAATTATTTAATTTACTATGGGAATTTAGAAAATGATAAATTATAAAAAATATGTAATTAAATATTAATTTAAAAATTATGTGATGTGGTCAAATTTTGGTTGTCTACAACTAGCATACCAAAATAGTCATGAGCACACACAAAATAGAATTGGTAGACATCTAGCTTCCCCAAGGTGTAATATCCCCCTTATTTTAAAAAAAAATCTATATGAATACAATCAATAGGAAGTCCCTCTACAAATAGTATATTTTTGATATCCTCGATCCTAAGATTATTAGGTGACCATTAAGGATGCATCTAGTCTTGGAGTATAATATTTTGAACCAACAAAACTTTCAACATAAGTAGGGCCCATACCAACACATAGTTGCCTCAATTCTATGTTAATTGGATCTTTTAAGGTCAAATACATCATTTGTTCTAATATTTAACTCCTTGAGATACACCACATAAATTAACTCTAAAGACATTAAATTCATGAGAATTCAAGCCAAAAATGTGAGTGTAAGATGGGAAATGTGAGATCTAGGCCAATATCCTAACCTAAATAAATCTTTTCCACCTTAAACATTAGAGACAAAAAATCAACCAATAGACATTATTTGGATATTGTCCTCAAGGGAGAGCTAAAAAAACTATTTAGGGTTTTGTTCCCTTTTTATGGTGGGGTGAAATCAATGATGACAAGATGCAATGAACTAGGTGAATTAAGATCAAATTAACTAAGTGCAATAGAATTGAGAAATTACATAACAAATTTATAGAAACATAAAGAAAATCAAGAGAGTGCAGACATAGAGGAACATGGTACAAAAAATTGGAGCAAAACTGACAAGACAAGGGCTTTGGGAACCCTAGTCCAAAATGCTAAAATGTAGGGTTTCAAAACTTATTCAAATGTAGCAGTGTCTGAAGCTTTTTTATATAGGAAATTAGATTCCAAAGTGTGATAATGTTCAAATAATAAAGAAACCCTAGTTTGTTGATGATGAGCATACAAATGCATGAATTAGGGTTTTAGGAGCCTTGAGATGTTAAATCCACTTCATTCAACAACAACCTATAAACTTGAAACATGTACAAAGGGATAAGGGTTGTGTCATATAGGGGCTTACCTTTGTCAAACCTCATTGTTAGTATATAAAAGGGCAGAACATAGCATACTAATAGTAGACTGATTGGGCACCACAATACTAGTAAAGGACAATAGCCACGAAGGATACACATCCTTTGAAAGAACGTATATATATTATATGTAATAGGATAGAGATAAGGAGGAGATATATGATAGAGAATATATGTAATAGAATATAACCATAGTACCTAAGTAGAGACTAGACTTGCCCATTTTGTACCTGTTACAATATATATATATACACCAAATAGAGTTATGAAGGAAAACATGTGTTTTATGGATGTATGAATAAATTATTTTATTATGTATGTTATTATCTATTATGAACACCATATAAATTCCTAACACATTCTTTTTTCTCTTACTGCATCCTTCAGGGTATAAACTGAATACTCAGGAAATACCAATTTACAAATCCTTCTAGACTATAATGGTCCCATTTCTCTTGCCAACATTAGTTCCATTGAAAAGACCCTAGAGAGAATAGTAAATAAATTGGAGGCATTAGGGGATGACAAATAGAAAGGGGGGAGGGTCTCAGAGATGCTTGAAAAGATGTGACTATTCATAGGAAACCTTCCAAAATTATGATATAGAGGAAAGAGGAAAAGAATAGACTAGGGATACATATCATGGGAAGATGAAAAACAAAAAGAGAAAAGGAGATGACAGAGACTGTCAAATTGGGAATGAAAATGAGTGTTGAAGAGAGGAAAATAAATAAACCTAGGAAAGAGAAGAAATGTATCACAAGAGGGAGACAAAAAGAAAAGAGAAAGAAAAAGCGGGAAGAGTGGTAGAGGAAATCTTAAGGACACCGATGGAGTGTGCCAAGAAGGGTGCTATTAAGTGTACCGATGTGGGTCCAACCAAAGGAAAAATGGGAAAAGGAAAAAAATCAAAAGCCAAGGATATCATGAGGAAATAGGAGGAAGCAGTAGAACCTAACCTTGAGGATTTTTTAAATAAACATAAACTAATCTCAATCATGAATGAAAAGGAAGAATCACAAATGGAAAGGTACGAAGAACAAACATCATCCCTAGACTAGGAGTCACCCCTTAAACCGAATATAACACATATAGGGATAGAGAAAGAAAGGTAAGAAAGTAAGAGACTAGAATTGTGTACAACATATACAGTAATTTGTGACATTATAAAATGAAGAAACAAATCCATTGAGTGGAGTATCATGGAAGAATAGGACAATCCCAGAAGAGCAGAGAGTGACACCGAAACTAGTTCCATATTCAACAATCCAAAAAGTAGTACTACAAGTCTAGAATGAATTTCATTAGAAGAAGACATGGCCATAATGAAGAAAATGCCAGTCTTCGAGAGAGATACTAGTAATGTCGTAGAATGCATCTTCTTGTTAGAAACTGTAGACACTTAAAAGCGTCTTGATCAATAATGCACATTTGAATTTGATTATTAACATCATTTTCGTCCTAATTCACCTCTTTTTGACCATTTAATTAAATAATCCTAATTGTTTAATTAAGTGCATCATTTTTGTTTATTAATTTGATAATCGATTTTATTAGGCTAAATAGTCCCCTTTCATGCTAATTTCATCCTTTTGATTAAATAATGTGAATTCTTTAATTGAACTCCTTAAATCCTCTCATTTGATTAAACAATCTTAAATTATGTAATTGAATGCCATTAATCCCCCTTTAATTAAATAAGTTAATTATTTAATTAAAACCCTAAATTTCATCTATCACGCACCATTAAATAATGCTTTAATTATTTAATTAGCAAACTGCATTCATCCTCCCACTTGCAAAGGAATATTCCTCCATTCCAATTCCATCCTAAATAGGAATGCTTTGCACATTCCTCCTAAGTTGGTTAGGATTTGTGATTCTTCAAATCAATTTGGTCTATTGATTAAAATCATTGATCCTTGTCAACTTGCATTCTCATCCATGGATTGGAATCCTTGATCCATGCCAACTCCTCTTGTTGATTTTCATCCTTTCATTGATCAAATTCAATCCCAACCATTGATTCAACTATTTATCATAAAAATAGTTCTCATTTCTATGAGAAAGGAATCCACTTTCATTTAGAGGAAAGGCATTATAGTGAATTTTAGAGCATTCTTCAAGAGCATTTTAGCACCTAACATCCATTTTAGTAAGTTTACATCCATTTTAGCTAATCTTTCATTGGTGGCATCCATTTTCAAGCTTGTTTCAACAAAGGGATTAGGAAAGGGCTGTCATTCCACATCAATGTAGCACCAATCCCCCAATGGGATGAGGTTTGATGCATTAAATTAGTTTCTAGTATGCATTTCTAGTTAGTTTAATGTTTAATGGCTTCCTTGTTTGATGTTTTCAAGTATTTCATTGGGAGTTTGACATAACTAGTTAGATCTTGGTTAAATTTGTTAGTTTAATCATGTTTAGCTTAAGTTATGATTGTGCTCACATTTTGGCACTAGAAGGAGGGATTTACTAACCAGATTTGATGAATTTTGCTTGAGTTTTTTATGATTTGTAGGTTGTAGGGCCCAACGATGCAATTTATTAAGGTAGGACGACTTCCAATCCGCAATGCTATTGTTTGCATTGGCACACTATTATCACTTATCTAGAGTGATGCTTTTGTAAATTATGACACAATTGCAAAATGGTGTCACTATTATTTGCATTGGTGCATGTTTGTTATTTTTCTAGAGTGACACAATTGATATTTTGATGCAATTGATCATTCTATTTTTTGTGTGCTATAGGTGAACCAGAGCGACACAATTGATATTATGGCATAATTGACCTTTTTGGTTTTTGACAGAGCGACACAATTGAAGTTCACTAGAGTGACGCAGTTATCAGAGAGTGACACATTTGTCAGAATAGCGACACAATTACAGGAATGAAAAAGCAACACAATTGTTAGGTAAACCAGAGAATTAAATCTTCATGTTTGACTTTCAATTTTTTAATTGAATTTGTTCTCTGATCTTTTACTGAATATTGTTTCTATTTTGTAAGGCTAACTATTTTAAAAATTTGAAGAGCAACATAAAATATTGAAGTGAAGGAGCAAAGAATCATTTAATCTTTTATTGTAAAAGTGTTTTTAAGCACTCATGGGATGATATAACTCATATTGCTGCTTTATTTCATGCTTTAGCACAACTAGCTTTCAATTGGGTTTAAAACTTACAATGCTATGAGTTTTTTCAAAGTTGGCTAAAATTGAACCCAAACATCCTCACATTGTAATGATGGTTTAAAATTGAACAACACAAACTCACACTCAGTTTTGGTGCTTAAAATGAACATAAAATCTACTTTTGGTGCACTAAAATGAATCAATGTATTCTTTTCTTGCCATGATTGTGTAGAATTTTAGTGTGTATCCACTCCCCTTGCACTTTGTACGGTCTTGGGAGAAGAGAAACACTCTAAGTTTATAAAAATTTTAAGTCACCCCAAGGATTTGCTACATATCCACTCCCCTTGCACTTCGTGCAATATTGGGTGAAGAGAAATAACATTTTCTTATCTTTATTAGATATGGGCCTGCATATGAGACACATCCTACAATGGAGAACTCATAAGTGACCCTAAAAGCATGTTTACCAGTGGGATATATTAAAGTATGAAAAATCGAAAGAAAGTAGCATAAATTTGGGCAAGAGTGCCATGACATTCCTAAATTCTTGTCCAAATGTAATAGGTTATATAGGATGGCTAAATCCTTTAGTGGTTTATGTATGTGCATGTGTTGCAGTGTTCACGATTGTCATTACACACCTTTATCTAGAGGCCAACCGAGTTTTTTGAAACGTTCTGTGAGGTAGTGCATGGGAGGCACACCACTCCCAAAAGTTACTTACCATGTCCAATTTATAGTTGAGGCATACAACTTAAGAGTTCATTCTCTTATATAAAGCTCAACATATCAAGATGGTATATTTCCTTGATATGGTCTATTTGACCCCTTTATAGAAATCTCAGATTACATAATTCCTTTGGGGGTGAGGTAAGCCTACTAAGAAGATACATACCTATTCCTCTAGATGTTAATGTGACTGATTTTGTTGAGATAAAATAGTAAGTCTTATGGAAGAAGACTTGTGAAATATCCCCCTCACCCATTGAGTTGGTAAATACATTGTTTGATATATTAAACTCAAAATAAACATAAATATGTTCATCAAATTTAAAACTCTTTGATTATTTGTGAGTGCACTTGAAGGGAAATATATTGCTACATACCTCTAATTATATCTTATTTTTTCAAAACAATATATTATTTGTTTCCCAATATATTTGACCTCATCTCTACTCACTTATATATCAAAGTTAACCTAGGGGACTATGGCTTAGCTATTTGATTTCCACAATGTCAAGCTATTGTGGAAAACATTTTTCCTTGTCATAGAAATTCTTAGTTTAAACTTAATCAAGACATTTGATGTGGTAAAAGAAATTTCATTAATCAAAGTTTAAATCAATTGAAAGTAGGTGCACCTTGATCTTATGTTTCAAAACATCTTGACTTCCAAACAACAAAGGGAAAACAAAAAAATATCATACCAAATTCCATCAAGCAAACATTGGTCTCTTAGGTTTAAACAATCAAAGGAAAAATTATGTCTTTCAACACCTTGATCTTGTAAACAAAGTATCTCTTAGGTTTAAACATTAGAATCAATCATCACATTTATATCAAAACATTTGACATCTCATCTCACCAACAAATTTAAATTTTGGATACAACAACCTCCTAGATCATCAACAAATCATCGAGTTTAGCTATATGTTTGGAAATGAATCCTTTTTCATACATTTAGTTAGATTAACAAACATCCTTTTGAACAAGTTTATCCTAAATTCACAAGTCTACTCTTAGGATTTACAAGTTCATTAGCATCCTTAAATAAAAACACAAACATCAAACCTAGAGTCTAGTGTTGTCCAAAACTGAGAGTTATTTATCCATCCATATCACTAATCCTTTTCATTATCCATTCACATCATTGGTCCTAAATGCCTTAGAGGGTCACTTCTACCAAAATTTGAATCAATCAAAGAGTTAAAACAATACAAATCCCATCACCACACTCCCAAAGTTGATCCAAAATTTATGGTAAAAACAATGTCAAAATACAAGGACATGGAACAAAACCAAAATATACCTACCATGAGTATTCTAAACCAACAAGAATTTGATCCAAAATTTTTTACAACTCCACAAAATCCATCACTACAAGATTTACCTCAACCACCTCAAACATCACTTGAAATGGGGTATGAAGTAGAGGATGTTACCAACAACCCACATGAACTCACCATAGAAGAACTACTTGAGTACCAACAAGATCCCAAGACTCACCATCTTATCATCACTTTGATAAAATCAAATCCAACCCAACACATGTTAGCCTTGGAAAAGGAAGGATTAAACTCCCTTCATCATTCAATTTGGACATGTACTTAGGGAACAATCTTTGGGAAATGTGGCATCCATTCCTCAAACATCCATCACACAACCCTTGGTCCAAAGTGTTGTTAAATCTATCACTCAACATCTTCATCACATGTAGCCAAGTCAACCTTCAACTTTTATGGTGGATTAATCAAGTCTTGCAACTCGAATAGGAACCCAACTTGGTCTCACTCAAAATCTAGGAACCAACACAAATTTGGGTACCGAAAACACATCCATTCCCCTAAACACCACCATTGCACAAATGCCCTCAACATCCACACATACCACTTACATTCCATGCCACAACCATGGCATCAAATTTTCATGCACAACCATTTTCTTAACTCATCACAAATACCCAAAGTACTAAAAATGTTCCTAGTGTTCAACAAGGTCAAGTGATTCAACCACCCCAAGTGAGTTTATAAGGAAAAGTAAACACAATAGTGAAAGGTCAATCCTCAACATCACAAGGAAAAACATCACAAAACCATCCAATTGAATCTCTAAATCAAAATATTCCACAAGTCCCTTAAATCAACCAAGGAAACACATCAAATCAATTGGTCCCAAATCAAACAAATCAAGGTAATCCATAAAATACCTTGGTCCCAAATTAAACCAATCAAGGTAATCCATCAAATACCTTGGTCCCAAATCAAACCAATCAAATAAATCCATCAAATACCTTAATACCAAATCAAATAAACCAAAGGAAAAACATCAAATTAATTGGTCCCAAATCAAACCAATCAAGGAAATCCCTCAAATCAATTGGTCCCAAATCAAGGTATGCCACTAACATCACAACACCAAGTGGAATATTATCAAATTTCTCAACCTTTGGTCCCTCAAACAATTCAAGATTAGATGGGATATCAAACATACATTCCTCCAACACAATCCCAAATTTTACAAGGAATGATAGCACAAAATCAAGGACAAGTCTCACAAGGTCAATATGTTCCAAATCAAAGTTAAATGTACAACAATCAAAATTTGATCAGACAACAACCACCCCAAAATCACCTCAATCCACCATCACAAACCAATCACACCATGATCCCATAAAATCAACAAACCTCATCAAATCAATACATTCAATCCAACCCACACAACACATAGTTAAACACTATCCCATTACCTCAAAATCAAAATACAGTGGCTAAACAACAAGATCAAGCCTTGCAACAACAACAAGTTCAATAACAAGTGTTGAAAGCACAACAAGCACAATAAGCCTATCAACAAGCGTTGCAACAAAAGCAAGCTCAATCCTTGCAACAACAACAAGCTCAAGCTCAAGCCTTACAACAACAACAATCTCAACAACCGTTGATTGTGCAACAACAAAAACAAGCCCAAAAACAAGTATTGCTTGCACAAGCTCAACAAAAAGCCTAACAATGAGCATTGCTTGCACAACAACATGTCCAACAATAAGCATTTCTTTCCCAACAACAACAACAAGCCCAATAACAAGCGTTTCTCGCACAACAACAAAAATACCAACAACAAGCATTGCTTGCACAACAACAACAACAACATCCAAAAGGATTGTACTATCAACAACAACCATATGCAAGTACACAACAAAACATCTTGAAATAAAGCACATAAGGTGCATACAACACACCACCACCACCATCACCATTCAATCAAAAATATCAAACCAACCCATCATACACCCCATACAACACATTCAACCCAAACACACCATCTTACCAAAATCCCACATATAACTCAGGACATCATCCACATCCCACGACCTTGCCGATGTCACTCCATAGTTAGCTAGCCAATCAATGACAACATTTGCCTCTCTATAGGCATGAGATATATAAATATCATCAAAATCACAAATTAAAGAAATGACATCCGATATAAGATTATTAATAGATGAAGATGGGGGAGATCCTTTCTTAAGGCAATTAACAATGTTTAAAGAATCCCCTTCTATCCATAGTTTAGAGATCCCCAAGTCTCTAGCTAACTTGATGCTATGATATGCTACAACAGCTTCAACAAAGTGGTTTGTCAATTGGTAGTATATATTTAGTCAAAATTTAATTATTAATTAATGTCAATTAGTAGTATATTTAGTCATTATAATTGACTGATATTTGAGGATTTAAGCATAAAACACAAAAATACACATCAATCATCAATTGCACACAATAAAATAGCCATTGAGAAGGAAAAATTGATGGAATTTATTAATTAAAAAAGGTGTTCTAATTATAGCTTAGAAATAGAGTATTAAATTGTTATTTTCAGTCACAAGACTAAAAATTTGAGTTACAATATTGCACAAAAATGACTGCAAGAAAGAAACTTCTCCAAAAAACTTCTGCAATGATGGAAACACATGCTTGAAGCCCTTTAATGCAAGCACATTCCCCCTTCATCTCTTAAAACTTATACAACGTGGGAAATCTTCCTGGAGCAAGTTGTAACGTGTAGAATCCAAGAAGGAGAGTGTTGATCGTGTCCCATATATGAAGCTCTCTCCTTCAATGTAGTCAACAATAACCCAGCTAGAATCTTTCCTCCTTTATATGCAACATGCCATCTGATATGAGAAATAGGGTGTTGCCTTTTCCACCATGAATGAAGTTGTGCCTCAATACAATGAACAAAATTACTATTAGTCTCAATTTAGAAAGAATAAAAGTGCATTGTATATTGCAAGTTTACAAAATTCCAAACACAATAGAAAGATAAACCAATTAAAAAATTGTAGCCTTGTCAACAAATGCCTTGAACAAAGTGTTCAACATAGGTCTAAAATATGCATATTGAACCCTTGATTTCAAAACCTTATTCAAAGTTTAAGAAAGGTGATATGCTCGAATTATAGAATGAAGTTGACATTATAGAATGAAAGCTATCAACAATAACCAGACTAGAACAACATTATCAACAAAAATTTCCTAGAAACCAAGCTCAAGAATGCCATCATACTTAATTAGACAACAAAAATGTCAACCTTAGTTCATGTGTTGTTTGAGTAAAGACTTGCACCATGGAAGAATCCATTTATATAGAAATTCCAAATTAAGTTGATGAGAAAATATCTTTGATATCCAACTAGGAAGCCTTAACATCCAAAAATTACTAACCTGATGTTTCACAACAAGTTTCCCAACTGTTACATCATCTTTACTTAAGAAACCAGATATTGATCCATTGCCATATTGAATCTCATAGGATTCTCCTTCACAGACAAAAAATGATATATTAATTTTTTAACAACGTCCTTAATATCCCCATGTAAGCAAACTAAACTAAGTGAGGTGGACAGTTTGAAGTAGAGTACCATCTTCTTGGTATGTGCTTGAGTTTGATGACTTGTATCTTGAATGAAAACAACAAGCTAGATGCATTGGAAAATCATTGTTAATCATTGTTATAAAAATAACCACAAAATCCTTTTTAATTATAATAATCCTTCTAGATATTTCAGTTAATTTCTAAGAGAGCTAATTTCACTATCCAAACAACCATCAATCTATTTACTATATATAATTTCCTAGAATTTATAATTTGAAATGATATGATTGCAGAATGTGCACATAATGCCTCAAAGAGTTTTCATCTCATGGAATGAAATGATATGATTGCAGAATGTGCACAAAATGGATTTTTCAAGGAAGCTCTCAAAATATTTAAATTAATGAAGCACTCTGGAACACCGACATTGTAAGCTTTGCTTGTGTTCTAGATGCATGTAGTCAAGTAGGTTTAGTGGATGAGGGATGCACATACTACACGATAACTATAGTAACCCTTATTGCATTACATATATAGTTGATCATTAGGTGTGCATGGTTGACCTTCATGCCCATGTTGGCTATCTTGAGGACACCCTAAACATTATTAATGAGATGTCAGTTAAACCTTTGCTTCCTGTGGATCATATATGAATATAGTCTGACTATTCCAGTAACACTTCTTTTTTAGTTGGATCCTAAAAATGTTGCAACTTATCTTCTTCTCTAAAACATTTGTGCAAAAGTGGGTAGGTGTGGTGAGGTACAAATAGTAAGGAGATTGATGAAAGATAGAAGAATTAAAAAGATACCTACATGTAGTTGGATTGAAGGGCATAAAATGGTACATGTTTTTATGTGTAGGAGACAAATCACATCCAAAAACATGGGGGATCTATGCAAAATTGGAGAAATTAGCTTGGCAGATGAAGGCAGTAGGGTATTTCTAGATTCAAGACTTTTACTTAATGTTGTGGAATAGAAGAAAAATAATCATTTATCTGCCACCATAGTGAAAAGTTAGCAATTGCATTTGGTTTGTTAAACATGGCCCCTGGTACAACTATTAGAGTTGTTAAGAACCTTCGAGTATGTTCTGATTTTCACACTGCGTCTAAGTTCATCTCCAAGATTGTTGTAAGAGAAATTGTTCTGAGAGATGTGAACCATTTCCATCACTTTAAACAGGGACAATGTTCTTGTGGAGAATATTGGTGATGCTAAATGAAACAATCTAAAAAATAGGCTTACACTATAATAATGTGCACTACATTAGATATCCAGTAATAACAAAGTGACATCCATCAAAGCATAACAACAGGGATTTGTTTTGTCATATGTTGTAGTTACAAGTGCCTTGCTAGACATACATGAAAATGTGGAAGCAATATACACAAGGTAAGTGAACTGTTTCAACAAAACGCCTCAAAGAAATGAAATATTTTGTTTTATAGTTTAACCGCGATACCACACTGTTTTGACATGATCCTTGCGATGATGTAGGATGTTACTGCTACACCGCACCGTTATTGCTTGGCCTTCATGGTAATGTGAGATGTTATCGCTACACTGCACCATTATTGCTTGAACTTTTTGGTAATGCAAGATGTTACCGCTACATCGCACTATGTCTTCTTGGCTCTTGTGGGGATGCAAGAGAAGTATTTGATTTATCACCATACTGCACATTTATTGCTCAGCCTTCACGGTAACGCGAGATGTTATCGCTACACCACACTGTTTCTTCTTGGCTCTTGCAGTATTATGAAAATTATCACAACAACCTTATGAAACTTGTCACAACCATCTACTACTTGACACAATAGTCTTATGAAACTTGTCAATATTTATGGGCACCTTTTAAATTACATTCAGATCTATAAGGAAACTATCCTATAGATATGATAGTCCCAAGAAACATGGAAATGGTTACACCAATAAATAGCTAACTAGAAACCATGAATTTTCAATGCATAATGGAGAATATACAGAGTTAAGTCAGTGAGCAAGCATCCTAGGAGAATTTTCATCAAAAGTATGACAATCTAAGAGTTCATAGTAGAAAATCATATAACCTCAAAGACCTAATAGTCATAATAGACCTAGTGATAGCTTTCAGAGTCATAAGAATAAACTCATAAGAGAATAGATGCAAGAGAATGAAAAGACACTGAGATGGAAGGGTAGTTGGTATAGTTGAAGAATCAGACTTGTAGTGAGAAGGTAGGGAGAACAAAGTAATTTGTAGTCAAGAGCATCATGGCAGTTTTTCAGGTGACTATATTTGGGCAAGGAGAGAACTTAGTGACAACATTACCATCAAAACAATAAGGATACTCAAAACCCTAGGGAATTTTTCATCACCTTGTAGAGATCTCAAACATGCATGAAAATATTTCATAGAGACAAATCATCTCTATTTTTTATGATCACAAAAGTAACAAAAAGTAACAAAAATTTAGATTTACAAGTGATGAAAAGAAGTACATGGAAAGTATATTATGTTGAATTTATTTAAAAAAAAACTTAACCATTAACTATCCAGTACAAACTAACAAAATAAAAATATACAATGAAATATTATGATTAACAAAATGATAATTTTAACGGTTATCTTAAGGTAGACAATTTTTTTTTGTACAAGTGAAAAATGACACCCTTAGATTATTCTGAACAAATAACATTTTCATTTACATCATTTTCTAGCAATAATTTTTTAGATCCGTCCAACTGTACAAAAATCAAATCAAATTTGCAACAATCTCAAAGATCCGAACGTTTAAAAATCTGATATTTTTAGATCTATTCTTGGGTGTATCCTGCATCTCACTATAAAAAAGACCAAATCTTTTTCTCCAACAGGGTAAACACATAGATCATAAGGATAGATTTTTTTGACCGTAAAGCTTATTTTTCATAGATTTTAGGATCTATAAGAAATTTGTTTTGTTTTGCAAAGTTATCTCCCTTGTGAGACTCCTCCAGCTCTGTTAAAGTGGAGGAATGAGGAGATGACAAGCCTGATAGGCGATGGAATAGGGAAGAGAGAAGAGTGGGAAAGGATAGCATGGAGGTCTTAATGAGCCATTCACATCACCGTGAAGACCCAACAACAACCGTGCGATGTTGTGGTGGTTGTGCATAAGTTTTTGTGAAGGATTTGGTGATCCAAAGTGGAACTTGCAACTATAATATTTGATAAAAATCCACTTGGTGATCATTGTTAGAGAGTTGCAAACTGTGAATTGTCCTCTATCCTATAGGACTGAGAAAGGAAGAACACTGTCAAATAGTGATTGAATCAGAACAAATAGTCCAAAAATAATAAAAGTTACTATCAAATAGTGACAAATATCTGTCCTCTAAGTCATTTGCACATGGTGATTGAGAACACAATGAGTAAGAAGTAAAAGAGCATTGGATCATAGCACTACAAAATGGTCATGAGTTATGCAATGAACTTCACTATTCTTTTGATCACAAAGGAGATTGAGATAATAACCAACATACTGATGTGCATAGAGAATGTTCATGGAGTGAAAAATTCCTTACAAAGAAACTACCACAACAGAGTTTGAGATGAATTTCACTTGCTATTTTATACTGATATGGATATGTTCTAACCTATAGTTAATTGTTGTAGCATAACAAATAGGCTAAATAGTTGTTCATATACCATTGTTTCAAATTTTGATTAATATACCTTATTCTAGGAGAAAATCACAGGGGGAGTCTATACATAAGACACCATTGTTTCAAATTCAAAATTGTTGGCTCTTTCACAATTATTTGCTTCATATATTTGATCTAAGACAACCTATTGTATAGAAGATGCTCTCAAAATCATAGTAAAATCCTTTATTTTGGGATGACTATTCATATTTTTTCCCATCATAACAATGAACAAAAGCATTAGTCATTAACCTAAAATTTTCAAGAGTTTCATCAAATTCTACTTTTCCACTCTCTTTTCAACTCTGAATTTTATTCCCAATTTCATCCATGAAGAACTTCCTTAGCCTGTAGATACTGCTATTAGCCATAACTTTACTAGGTGTCGAGGATAGCTTCGAGTTTTTACCCAAGAAGCAATTGAAAAAATTTGGCCTTACTAGATAATATTAGACACCTCTACAATAACCTCTCTCTATTTTTGTTATATCAGAGGCTTTTTCTCATGGTGTCGACTTTTCAGTTGATGGAAAAAGTGTCAAATGCAAGCAGTGTAAAGTTGCAAAGGGGTGTAACTTTTGTTCTGCAACTCATACGACCAAACCGAAAGTTCCAAAACATCTAGATGGGTACATTTAGGCTAGGAATGACCCTCTTTCACACCCAAACATGCCAAAATAGATTGAGCTACGTTGAATCCATAAAATCCCTTAAGAGTCCAAAGTGCAAAAGGGCAACAATCTTTGACGAGTTGTTACTCAAAAATAATGTTGCTTAGAAAATTTATGTATGAGACTATGGGATCATGTTGGGACCCTCTACAATAACCTCCCTCAGTTTTTGATATCTTAGAGGTATTTTCTCATGGTTTCAAATTTTCAGTTGATGGAAAAAGTGTCAAATGCAAGCAATGTAAAGTTGTAAAGGGGTGTAACTTTCATTCTACAACTCATGCGACTAAACAGATAGCTACAACATGTTTGGATGGGTACGTTTATGCTAGGCATGGTACTCTTTCACACCCAAACATTCTGAAATAGTCTGAGCTATGTTGAATCGATGGAATCCCTTAAGAGTCCAAAGTGCAAAAGGGTAGCAATCTTTGACGAGCTGTTACTCGGAAACCACGTCACTTAGAATTTTTTTTTCTAAGGCTACAAGATCATGTTGGGACCCTGTACAATAACTTCTCTCAATTTTTGATATCTCATAGGCATTTTTCCATGGTTTTGACTTTTTTTAGTTGATGAAAAAAGTGTCAAATGCAAGTAGTGTAAAGTTGCAAAGGGTTGTAAATTTCATTATGTAACTTATGCAACCAAACTAATAGTTCCAACATGTTTGTATTGGAATTTATAGGATATGCATGGTCCTCTTTTACACCCAAACACGCTGAAACGGTCTAAGCTACATTGAGCTGGTGAAATCCCTTAAGAGTCCAAAGTGTAAAAGGACAGCAATATTTGATGAGATGTTACTCGAAAACCATGTCGCTTAGAAACATTCCATCGAGGCTATGAGATAATGTTGGGTCCCTCTACAATAGCCTCTCTCAGTTTTTGATATCTCAGAGGTATTTTCTTGTAGTGTCAACTTGTCAATTGGACTAGCAAATTTATGATTTTATCTTTAGAATAAAGGAACTTCCTCTATCAGATATTCAAAAATTCCTACACTTAGGTTTTGCTTCCCAATGAAAACATCTAGAAGTGTTTCACATCGGCTCAAGGTTCTCTCGAACCTAGTTATGTCACCGATAGCAATCCAATTTTTCCTGAACTGTCCATACCTAAATGTTGCATCAAAATCTATTCTTCTTGCTTATAAAAATTCCACATATTAACCCCTTTAAATAAAACTCAAAATCATCATAAAACCATAATAATAAATCATTTTAGCTTAAGAAAGAATCCGATGTCATTTACTATCAAAACAAAAGCTATATTAATAACAAAAAATCCATGAAGCCATCCATCCAAATAGAAAATAAACAATGTAACGATTTGAGCAATACAATTCCAAAGGGTTATGCTGTAATGGTAATGGAATCACCATAAGAGCACAACCAAGGTACAAGTTCTTGTGACTGTAATTATGTGATCCATAACTCTATTGGTCATGTGGCACAATTGTGCTATAACAAATACAAGATGCATTCATGTGTGACCCAAGTTTAATGTGGCTATGTTGTGATAGAAATGGAGGCACTCATATGATCACAATTCATGTACAAATCACTGTCATCACAATTAGGTGTCAATCATCATTGGGTATATTTAGGTTGACTGAATTTTAACAGGTTATGATGTAATGATAGCATGATCCAAGAGCGATTACCTCTTGTTGCAATAAAGAGCCTATAACTCTGGTTGATATGTAGAGTGGTTGTGTTATATCAATTATGTAGTGCATTCAAGAAAAACCCATGTTTAATAGGCTATTCTAGAGAGTCATCAAGATTTTATAAACCTTATGAATGCTAATTAAAAGTGTACAACTTTATGGAAAATATTAAAGCAAGAACCATGCTATATAGGTTACATACCTTAATGATTAAACAAAAGCTTCCCACACACTCTAGGATACAATCCAAGATCATTCCACAACCCTGTCAAGATAGCTAATTTTCTGACCCAAGATTTATGGTTGTTTTTTAATACCAAGAGAAGCATTGACAAGAGCATGAATGGGGTACAAACCCTAGGCCTCCATAGAAACATAAACCATAACTCTAGTGGATTAGTGAGGTTGCAATACCAGAAAGATTGAGACATTGTAGCCAATAACAAAATATTGCAATCTAAAGATTGTAGCCAATAACAAGCACACTATGTAGCTCAGTGACATTTGTAAATGCAATCTATGGTAAGAAGAATGATAGTCACTTGAGGTGTGATAGTCAAAAAGAGGTTGAGCAGTGGTAAGATAATAAAGCTTAAACCTTGCATAGTAAAGTGGAGATTTTAACAGTGAGTTTCCTTACCCCTTGCTGAACTTAAGGGTTTTTCAAATGCTATTAGTAGTGTTAGACAAGGCAAATGAAATCAAGGAATGAATTTCCAAATGAAGTAACAGTGGTAATCACAGGTTCAAAGTTTCTTCTTAGCCATTGTATAATGGAGATAGTGGATTGCATGTTTGAGTAGTGTTTTGAGACTCATCAAAGATGGGATAACAATGAATAATACCTTGTGGACTGTGAAGTAGTGACAATAAGTTTGAAGGATCTTAAGACCCACAATACCATGAAACAATGAGTCCCCTGTAGTAAGTAATTAGGCAGTCTATAGGGAATAGTTTAATTTTATAGAAGGATGCTCATGAAAGGAATCTTCAAGTGATAGTGAGTGAGTTGTTTGAGATTTCAAATGAGGGTGTAATATCTAGTCTTAAAGGTAGTTAACAAAGTAGTAAATGTGCAAGAAAATCAAATTGTACACAACAAACAATTCACAATGTTATCTTGCATAATGCCTTGAGTTTGAAGACAAAAATCTCATTGTATCTTGATGAAAGTAGTGACCTTAATGGTCAATCACTAGCAACCATGATTTTAAAACATGCTATTGTGCTTATGGAGGCAACATTTTAAGCAAGGAAGTAAGTGGTGGTTTGGAACAATAGCAGGTATGAAGGACTTGATTTATATGCATACTATGCAGTCTAGCTTAAGACAATGTTCTTAGAAGAGATTGAAGGTGGAGTATGGAACTCGAGGGTTACCATGATAAAGATTAAAGCAAAGACTAAGATCTATTTAAAAGCCACTGTCATGAAGATATTAAAGATGTCACATGCAAAACCTAGCAGTTGGAGTAATGAATACATTGCTAAAGAGGACAGTGTGCTAGAGCAGATTTAGGAGATCTCCACATTATCTAATAATAGGAAAATACATCATTTATTTATTTTTTAAAATTAAAAGAAATCATTCTAAACCCTATATAGGATACATTGATACTTCAAAAGCATTTAAAGGAATTTGAGGTTATGCAAATATATGCCAATTAAATACTTGGATTACAAACAATAGCACGTATAATGTAACCCTTGTCAAGCAGAGCAGGAATGAGATAAGCAACAATGAATCCTATGCCTCCTATCACACATATCTCCTTACCATTCTCTGTCTTTCTTTACTGAAACACTTCTCCATTTTGGCAGGCTACGCTTGAAAGTAAGGTTTCAACAAAGGTTTTAGAGTATGTTTATTAAAATGAAAACTCCATTTTGGTGGGCTACGCCTGAAAATAAGATTTCGATGAAAGTTTTAGAGTATTTTGGCAAGCTATATTCTTGATTCCTTAAATGATTTATTCAAATGGATTGTGACTAAATAAATGACTAACTATTTAGTCATTTTTATTTGTATGACTAAATAATTTTTAGTCAACGACCAAATTAGTCATTTATTTTCTCATTTATAGCTGATTTGCAAAAAAATAGTAGAATTTAGTCATTTTTAGTTGTTGTGGCTAAATTTTTTAGTCACGTAGTCATTTATTTGCAAAATTCTACTAGTGTTTCAAACAAATTTACCCTTTTCTCTATTTATTATTGTACTTTATCTAGTTTAATAATAACTCTCCTCAAAATCAAAGATTCTCCATTTTTAGGTTCTTATCTAAACCTTGGTGAGGCTTCACTTGTCACACTTTCATTCTCAACTTGAGCTATGTGAAATCTTATTTCTTTTCCCCTAATTTTTATACTTTATTAGGTTTGAGGGTATTCAAATTCCCCATGCCTAGATTCTCCACACTTAAAGCATGTTCCACAAAATTTTCTTCCTCTTGCTCTTTAAAATTTTCCTCTACCTCTAGAGTAGTCATTTCTTCCCCATTCTCATTGGTTACTATCTATGTCATTGC
Source organism: Sequoia sempervirens (assembly GCA_007258455.2). Taxonomy (NCBI): domain Eukaryota; kingdom Viridiplantae; phylum Streptophyta; class Pinopsida; order Cupressales; family Cupressaceae; genus Sequoia; species Sequoia sempervirens. The sequence goes on from VDFB02000015.1 coordinate 59,908,824, forward strand.
TTGTTTCTCATTGATTGTCTTCAGAGCCACATGATCTTTAATTTTTGATTGGTCCACATCTATGTTAGTACAAAAGGACAAAGACATTGAAGTATGACAACCGAGTTCAAAGATAAGATGAAAAATCAACATGGAAGTGGGGTTTCAGGAGATTGATATGATAATGCAATGAGTAGGGAAGATTTGAAATATCATAGTCATTACTGCCATCAAGAGGTTCAAAGATAAAATGAATTCAATAAAGATAGATATGGTTATACATAAGAATCAAAGGTAGAGATCATAAAAAACATAAAACAATTAAGACAAGGGCAGTGAGCATAGTCCCATTCATGAATAAAGGGTAGTAGTTAAGACAAGGGCAACAATCATAGTCTTATTCAGGAATAAAGGACATCAGTTTATAGAGGGACAATCCATATAAGGGTTTTGGTTCCTAGAGATTTGTAGATGATAATTCCAAAGGATAATGTTCCATGGGGAAATAGTCTTGAAGGTGGAAAATATCAAAGGTTCATGAAGAGTTAACGATCAAGGATAGTCCTCACAATGAAAGGATAGTAAATGTCAAAAGGAAAATATCTTACAACCCTGCATAAATGATGAAGATAGTGTTTTCAAAGCTTACAAAGACCATGCTTGGAAAAAAAGGTAGAGTGATCACAAGTTTTAATAACAATGATGAATGACAATCCTTTTGAAATCATAGCAATTATATGAGATAGGGTTTTAAAGAGAGGGTAGTGATGATAAAATATTTTGATGATTAGATCAATCCTAGGAGTAAAGGGTAGTTAAATCCATTAACCAAGGGGATGCCACTGTCATGAAAGGGAAAAAAAGATAACTACTAAGCAAAGAGCCAAAAACATGAAAGGGAATATTACAATGTTGTAGTGGTTGTTAGAGATAAATACTCATAACAATAAACAAGAGTTCATGTAGAAGCATAGCCATGTGTCCAAAGAATGGCTATCAAGACTATGAAACAAGCATGGACATCAAAAGGGAAAAGAAAATTTTAGAGACTCATGTTAGGATAGTGATGATGATTTAACAATGAAAAGGATAGTCATCAATCTCATTCAAAATGCTAAGACATTCCACATTCATAGCCTCAAGGAAAATTCTTTCAAATAAAGGTTTATGCATGAAGGTCATAGTTGGTGAGTTTCTCAAAGGAAAAGGTCAATAAAATGTAAATTATAACTATCATAAATACAAGGAAAGTCAAATTATGACTGTCATAAATATAAGGACTGTGCAAATTAGAGGACAGTCATCATTGAAACTGACGTATTATCATGAAAAAGGGACAAACCTATAAATTTTTAGCCTATATACCTACCTTTATGGGATGAGATGATAGTCCTTTCAATATTGCATAATGAAAGCCATAACAAATATAATAAAGGTAGATTATATGCATCTTTTAATAGATAAAGGATGATTGATAGTAGCTTTTGAATCTTCATTGCAAGTACTTGGCGATTGTGGCAACTAAATTAGTGTTTTAGACCTTTGAATTAAAGGGACAATTATCTTCACCTCCATACATATTTTACGGTTTATACTCATCAACAAATGAAAAAGGGACAATCCTATATAGATATCAATGGCATGATACTTTACATAATAGTAGTCATATTTGAAAAGAAGATGACATTGAACTACATGCAAAGGTATGCAAGTGCAAAGAATAAAGGGGAATTTTCATGCAACAAAGAAGTGGTAGCCTTGAAAGGGAAGATATGCATCAGTTAAGAATAGTAATGGAATTGTTGTGCTAATGAATAATGATAGTGCTAACCTAAAGTGATAATGAAACATGCCAATTAGTACAGTGACTTTAAGACAATCATGGTTTATGACAATAATTATTTATAATAGTGGTTTATCCTCAATAAAGCCTAAATACCCTATTTATCCTCTATAGGTTTGATAAGATGTGTATCCTGTATGAGGACCTATGAACTTGAAAAGTCTTAAAAGTTAGGGAATGTGAACCTATAGCTGTAGTACTTATTACTACAACAAATAAGTGACTATAGGTTTGACATAAAAGTGACTTATGAATGTAACCATGGAGGGAAGAGACATGCTCTATGAAATCAATAGATCAATGTTAATGATGATAGGGAAAATTAAATACGTCAGATTGACAGGCCTGAGATAGCAAGGATAAAATAATCATATGAGCATCATTAAGAGTTTTTATCAATGAAAACCAGACAAGTCATGAATGAGGTTTTTCAAGGCATCTTGAAGGTGGAAAGACTTATAATGATCACAATGGACAACCACTTCAACAAATGACTGTGATGAGCCATGGAACCATTTAAATATAGGCTTATGAAGTTGAATATGAACAATAATATATCAACTTGCACAAGGAAAGTGGACATGATTTTATTTGAGGGTTTAAATGAAAAAAAAGGTCCGATTTCCATTCAAGTGCAAGGTTACAAAAGTGAACATAGTCCAAGCTTAAGGAAAATCCTCAATAAGTCATACTTGTGATTGTGATTATGAGAACAACTCACCATACCCAAATTCCAAAGAAACTATAATACATATTCAAGGTGTACAAAGAAAAATATGTAGGGGGGAAACAACTTGATCAAAAGGGGGAAGCCATAGATAAAGGGGGAAGCCATGAGTTATGGTTAATAGTGCTAAAAAATAATGGATGATAGTCAAATGCCACCATCCTCCATAGGGGCAGTAAGCACTCAATTAATCATAGTCTTCAAGAAAATGTATTGATAGTCATAAGAAAAGCAACAACTAAACCCTTATACCTATACATCACAACAAATAAATCAAAAAAATCAAACAAATGAAACTATGAACTATGAAGATTATGCATGAAACTATGAACATCATGCATTATGCATTGAAAGGTAGTAATCGAATATTAGCAATAGCCGAAGACCAATGTAGATGCCAAACCCTAGTTGATTAACAATAATGAAATATTGCAAACCCTTGTACAATCAAACTTACACTTCTAAATAAAAAAGTTGAATCCTCATAATGCTAGTATACATCCTCAAATGCAACATAAGCAGTAAATCTAAATTGTATGTATCAAATATATCAAATATGATAGTTAATTCATGATTGATTTTTTATGGATAAAGATACTATCATTCACCAATGTTTATATGAAACCCTTATACATTGAAATTAACTAAATATGAAAGAAAACAATGATCAATAACATGACTTTACAAATTCAACATGCATGCTTACAAATCAATCCAATGAACCATCTGGGTTTTCTCTACTCTTTATTGTGTCAAGTATTTCCTTGTGGACAGACTCACACACCTTCCACAAGTTCTTGTTCGTAGGTCTACCCCCATATTTGATCAAATGAATGTTGGCTGCGACGACAAGGTTGGAGTAGTGAAGAATCTTCTGATGTGTGTCGAAGTCCTCAAAGAGCCAAACTAGAGCATTCTTAACTGGATATATTTTAAGACATGTTCTAGTAACAAGCACCAAACCTATAGGATATTCTATATTTTCTCCATCTATAATTGGGGCCTCCAATTTATTTTTGGCCTTGATACAGTGACACAAGTAATAATCTATTCCCTCTTCATTGTCTTTATTTGTAATCACTGCATAAACATCCCCTGCATTGATATGCTCATCTAGTTAGATGTATTTAATGAACATCACAATAAAACAACAAAGTAAGATAAAAGTAGAAATTTTGTATTAAATGGAGTGTAGAAAAATGTATCCCTTTACATTTTCACACTTAATTGGAATTAATATTGAAATGAACTTAATTATGCCTTAATTTAGTGTTGTAATATGTATTTTACATATTCACATTAAGTTTAAGGCCCTATTAATTAAAATGGACTTAATTTTGCCTTATTTTTGGTGTTGTAAAGTGTACCCCTTTACACTTTCACACTTGTCTAGGGCTCATTTAATTAATTGAGCTTAATTTACCTTAATTGGCCCCTTTAATTCAAATTCAAGCCTAATTAATTATATTTTTTGAAGAGGGAACCCGACATTTATTAATGCCTTAACATAACACTTCTCATTGAGAAATGTGTGTCCTGGGACCCATTCGCCCATGGGAAAATGGGTCCTCCCTTAGACCTAGGACCTAAATTTAAATTATGTTTTTGGTGGTATTTTAACATATTCAAATCCATTTTCAGATGTCGGCTTGTGATATTTGAATTTTGGGAAATTAATGTTGCATTCCTATAAATATAAGGCCATTTCACTAAGTTTCACCTATAATTTTTATGTGAGTTCATAAGAGCTAAGGTTGATGATCAAGAGCATTCAAGAGAATATTTCTTCACCATTTATTACAGTAATCAAGATCCATTCATCATGTGAAATTTATGTGGAATCATGCATGTTTTTGGATCTAACATTGTGATGTAGGTTTACAAATAAAGTTCAAGTCAAAGATTCAAATCCAGATTCAAGTATCAAGATCCACATCCATTGAAGCCATTTCATGCAAGTTTCAATCCTTCAAAGATCTCCATTCAAAGGTTTAATCAAGGGTTTGGTGAGTTGCAACATTTCTTTGATCATTCATCATTCCCCCTTTCATGCTATTTCATTTCATTTCAAGGTTTAATTACCAAAATAGTGTTTGACCAAGGAAAACTCCCATTCACCCAAAAACAAACATTTTTCCCCTCTCCTTGTGTGTTACAGATTTGCAGGTTGAAGAAAAGTTGAAGATCTCCAAAGAGAAAAATTGCAAAGTTGCATTTGTTGTCACCTTTGTTGCTATCTCACAGAAATTGAGATCCCAAATTTATTTTTGATTGCCCGACTGTGAAACCCAGAGGATCTAGAAGTACAAAAATAGGAGCAGAGGACCTAAAAATCAATTTTGGAAAGGTGAACAAGGACCCACTCACCATAGGGTGAATGAGTCCTTAGACAACTTCTAAAAATAGTGTTTTCAGAGAGGTACACAACATTTTTTATTCCTAGATTTTCTCAAAGCTTTACTATTTAGGATAGTATTATGTTTCATCTACAAAACCCACTTTTTACATGTCTTAAATGAGTGCATTTTGAATTTTTAATATTTCTCCCAAAATCCCCATTCAGTCATTTCAGTTAGGACACTTTGCGCCAAAACAAGACACTTTGTGACTGTTTTTGAGACTAGTTTTAAGTGTCCTCCACTCATCTGATTTGCATGAAATAAATTGTGTCTATTAGATCTATGGTTAATATACTCAGATATGGTCTTACATTTCAGTTTTGAGTTGTTTTACTATTTTTAGTGTGTCTCCCAAAAGTGCTATTTGAACTAGACCCTTGTAAGGGAAATATGTAGATTCACACTTTGATTTGATTCACCTAAGGGTTGATAATCATTTCATTGTGTGGATCTCATTTAATAATGTAATTAGAGAATTAGGACCCCTTTTCCCTCTTTGGATCCACTTTTCAATTTTGGGAAACCCTAGGACACCCCTATTTTTCTATGTTTCATTTTGGTGAACACAACCTTGTACAACAAAAATTTAAAAAGGAGTCCTTTCAACCCTAGATCCGAGTTTTCAAATAGTTTGCATTAGGTTTGTATTAGTTGCATTAAATTTAGGGTTCTTTATTCTTGTATTAGTGAACATTGCATTTAGGGTTAAATTTGCATGTTTACATCACTTAAAATCATCAAAAATAAAAAAAATTGCACCAAAACTGATTTTGTTTTGCATGGCATTTACATTGAGATCATCATTTAATCATTTAATTTCAGATTTAGGTTCATATTGCATGTTAAAAATAGTCACATAGTTCATCTTTTGACTTTATTTAAACATGCATTTAGAGACATAAATCTGGAAAAAAATGTTACAAATCAAGAACAAAAAACACACAAGATAAGCTCATAATCTGTAAATTTAATTTCAAAAAACCCTAAACTAGGACTCATTCTCCCATTCACCCTAGGATGAATGAGTCCCTGTACATACCTTTTTGGTAGGTTTTTTGGTGCCTTTTAGTTGCAATTTTGTATTTCTGTTCTTTTTTTTTTTTTTTTTTCAGATTTGAGATTTAATTTTCTGAAACTGTTTATTTAAGATTTAAAGTTATTGCTTCTTTAGTTAGATCTTGCAACATTTTGAAAAAACATTTCTTGCATATTTTTGTTGTTCATAACATTGGATTTTTGTAATTTCCTTCATTTTCAATATCATTTCATAGATTAGATAGATTATTTTACATTTTGCAATCATTAGAAACCAAAACAAAAAATAAAAAACATCAAACAAAATAACCAAAAGTAAAAATGATAAAATTTGGAGAAAGTGCACATCCTTCAAACCCTTTAGTTGTGATTAATTTGACATGTTAGATGAATCCCTTGAGGACTTCATCTCACCTTGATCATCCACTAAAGCTTTGGTGCAAAAGGATGTAAGCATAGACAATCATGACAATCATAGTTGTTCTTCTCCCAATACCTTTCCTACTTGCGACGAAGGTATTTTACTTTTAGAAGACCCAATTATTGAATGTCATGAGAACCTTGTTTGTCCCTCTTCTATTGCTACATTTCTCTCAAAAAACACTAAGGTGGATGGCATAGATGAAGATGTTAAGTTCACATTAGATCCGCTCTCACTAGAAGGTTATCTAGGTAACTTAATTGAGGTTATGACTGCACAAATTAGATCTCCTTTAATTAGTGAGCCTTCTAAGTCACCTCCCATCATATAATCACCTAAAAAGAAACTATTACCTCTAAGAACTATCTTGCACTTTACAAGGAAAATGTGTAGTAGCGATGCTTCGAAGCAACCATGTTCTCATACTGTAGCTCACACATATAACATTCCTTAGTGTAGTGGAAAAGATAATGATCTTGTTGAGAAATTTTTTCATATAACCATCTCCCTTTTGGATTTAACAAAAAAATCACTTACATACAATAGGATGCTCCAAGAAGTTTTGCAGAAGAATAATATCCAATCTTCTATGAAACTAAATGATGTAGCAACCTCTTTTGATTGTATGCAAGCGACAAACTCGGATATCACATTCACTCAACATGAATTACCTTCACTTGCGATTCAAAATAAAAATGAAGCCTTGATGATAAAGGTGATCATTAATGAAACTGTAATTAGGCACACCCTTATAGACAATGGATTAGGTCTTAATGTTTGTAGCATTTCTCTCCTAGATAAAATTTGTGTGGACAAGAAGCTTATTCAACTCAATTATGTTAATAGGAAACCATTAGGAATGATCACATTACCCATTGAGGTAGGACCTGTGGTTTTTCCTACCCCTATCCATATCATGCCATGACATCTTTCATATAACCTTCTCCTAGGGAGACTGTGGATTCATGCCATGAAAGGAGTCTCATCTACTCTTCACAGTGAGATGAAATTTGAATACAAAAACAAGATATACATGGTTGAAGTAGATGAAAAAAGTTATAAATCACAAGTTAAACATGAGCATAACACTTTCAACTCCCCTAATCCTTTAATTCCTACTTCCAAAGTAGAACCTATACAAGTTGATGTTAATCCTAATTGTATTTCACCTACAACAAAACTCTTATGCGATGATTGGGGGCCATTAGATTTTACACCTTTTTTCAAAGAAGAGTCTAAAATATCACCCTCAAAGTCCAAAGAGTCATATACAAATGATTCCTCTTCAGATACATGTTTTAGTGATGATTGGGGTTCTTAGATTTTACACCCTCTTTTATGGGAGAGTACAAAATCTCACAATCTAAACCAAAATAGCATTGTGTTTCATTTTATCAACTTGGTTCTATATCAACAACATTACCCCATGGTGGTGATAGGGGCCCTCCAACTCCCATCCCTCATGAGAGGAAGATGCATAACTTTAAGAAAATTAAAAAGGATTTGTGTTCTCATGAAGAATCCTTCTTAGAAGCATAAAATCTCTTCATTTGAGTTAGAAGAATGTTATGATCTTGGATACAAACTCCTTTCTAAGCATGGATATAATGAAAAAATTGAGCAGAATAATAGAGATCAAGTGAAATCTATATCACACCTTTTCAAGAAAGATCTAGGTTTACCACCTTTATCTCCATCTTCATTTAATGCCTTATCATCTACTGTGTATGACATCTTGTGATGAGAAAGAAATATCCCCTACTATTGATCAAGAGATTATCTTGTCAAGGCTTCTTGAGGCCTGCTTGATTATTCTTCCTCCAAAAACGTGAAAGAAATTTTACAAGAGTTTATCTTGTGCATATCATAGAGTTCATGGTCATTCTACTAATCAATGTAGGGATTTGCGTGATAAAATTAAACATCTTAAGGGTTGTGGTGCTCTTCCTTGTGTTGATGCACCTACTTCCTCTAATTAATACTGATTTTCATCCTATCATGTTGCTTATCACTATGTGGCATAGTAGCTTTATGTGTCTTGCTCATTTCCATTTATGGTAGTACACTTTTAGGTGTAACTATATCTCTCTTGGCAACAATATGATAGTTCTTGGTGGTTGTCTTTGTCTCTATGATTGGGGGGAAAGGATAACTAGTTTTTTTGAGGTATGCATTCTTTTCAAGGATCCCCTCTCCCTCTCTTTCTACTTAAAATACCAACATATAAAGTATGTAAATTTTTTAAGTAGGGGGCATTATTGTACCCCTTCTATTATTTGTATGTTCCCTTATTAGTGATGATAGCATATACCTCCTAGGAAGTGTGACCTTTACATTAGCATTATTTGTACTGACATCGACATTATTTACATTAGTATTATTTTTGGCATGAAATTTTGGCATTAGCATTTTGATATTTCTTGTTTAGTAGAGAATATCGATCATTTTGTGTGGTTAGTATGATGGGAGCCTAGACAGAGGCATGAATTTCTCATTGTACAGTGAGAGCCTAGATAGAGGCATGACTTTCTCACTTAGCCACTTTTTTGGGGTTCACCTAATGGACAACCGAAGTTTCACTAGCCCTTGTGAGTGTATTTTTCCAAAGGCCACCTAGCATAACACAACTTTCTTGCCTATGGAGCCATGTATCTTTCTTTTCTCTTTGCTTTAACTTTAATAGTGCATGTTTGTGTATCTTGTTTTAATACTTTATATCATACATTGTGTGTGTGTCTCCTTGTGCCTTTGTTGGTTTTTCCATGATATCTTAGATCTTGGGGGCTTAATCATCCCCTCAGCCTTTGTTGTCTTATCTTTCCAACGATTGCATAATTAGACCTCTCTTGATTGTCTACTTTAGTGTGAGTTTAATGAAAGGTCATCCTCTCACTAAAGTGGGGACTAAATTTAGTGTAGAAAAATGTATCCCTTTACATTTTCACACTTAATTGGGAATTAATATTAAAATGAACTTAATTATACCTTAATTTAGTGCTATAATATGTATTTTACATTTTCACATTAAGTTTATGGTCCTATCAATTAAAATGGACTTAAGTGTGCCTTATTTTTGGTGTTGTAAAGTGTACCCCTTTACACTTTCACACTTATCTAGGGCTCCTTTAATTAATTGAGCTTAATTTTCCTTAATTGGCCCCTTTAATTCAAATCCAAGCCTAATTAATTATATTTTCTAAAGAGGAAACCTGACATTCATTAATACCTTAACATAACACTTCTCATTGAGAAATGTGTGTCCTAGGTGGGTAACTTAGGACCTAAATTTAAATTATGTTTTTGACAGTATTTTAACATATTCAAATCCATATTTAGATGTCGACTTGTGATATTTGAATTTTGGGAAATTAATGTTGCATTCTTATAAATATAAGGTCATTTCACCAAGTTTCACCTAGAATTTCTATGTGACTTCACAAGAGCTAAGGTTGATGATCTAGAGCATTCAAGAGCATATTTCTTCACCATTTGTTACAACAATCAAGATCCATTCATCATGTCAAAGTTATGTGGAATCATGCATGTTTTTGGAGCTAACATTGTGATCTAGGTTTCAAGATCAAGTTCAAGTCAAAGATTCAAAGCAAGATTCAATTATCAAGATCCACATCCATTGAAACCATTTCATGCATGTTTCAGTCCTTGAAATATCTCCGTTCAAAGGTTTAATCAAGGGTTTGGTGAGTTGCAACATTTCTTTGTTCATCCATCATTCCCTCTTTCATGCTATATTATTTCATTTCAAGGTTTAATTACCAAAACGAGGTTTGACCAAGGTAAACCCCCATTCACCCAAAAAAAAAAATTTCCCCTCTCCTTGTGTCTTGCATATTTTTTGGTTGAAGAAAAGTTGAAGATCTCCAAAGAGAAAAATTGCAAAGTTGCATTTGTTGTCACCTTTGTTGCTATCTCACAAAAAATGAGATCTTGAATTTATTTCCGACTACTTGACTGTGAAGCCCGAAGGATTAGGAAGTGCAGACATAGGAGTAGAAGACCTAGAAATCAATTTTAGAAAGGTGAACAAGGACCCATTCACCTTAGGGTGAATGAGTCCTCAAAAAACTTCTGAAAACAGTGTTTTTTGAGAGGTACACAACATTTTTTATTCCCATATTTGTCTGAAGCTTTACTGTTTATGATAGTTTTATGTTTCATCTACAAAACCCACTTTTTACATGTCTTAAATGAGTGCATTTGGTATTTTTAATCTTTCTCCCAAAACCCCTGGTCAGTCATTTCTGTCAAGACACTTTGCGGCTATTTTTGAGACTAGTTTTAAGTGTCCTTCACTCATTTGATTTGCATGAAACAAATTGTGTCTATTAGCTCTATGGTTAGTCTACTCAGATATGGTCTTACATTTCAATTTTGAGTTGATTTACTATTTTTAATGCATCTCCAAAAAGTGTTGTTTAATCTAGACCCCTGTCCTTGCAAAAAAAGGAAATCTGTAGATTCACACTTTGATTTGATTCACCTAAGTGTTGATAATCATTTCATTGTGTGGATCTCATTTACTAATGAAATTAGAGAAGTAAGACCACTTTTCCCTCTTTGATCCACTTTTCCATTTTGGGAAACCCTAGGACACCCCTATTTTTCTATGTTTCATTAACTATGCAAGAATATATATTACCTGGTTCTAGTAGATCTCATTCATGATCAAAGTCAATAGATGATTGCATCTCTGTGATTTTTAGAGCCGTTAGGAGCTGATACATGTCAAGTGGGGTTAGAATTCTTACAGACCAATCGTCAACCCACTCTTTTGAGTCACAATCATTCCATGCTTGAAGTGTACATGCAAAAAAAAAGCATGCCATCTTTCACGTATGGATAGTCCATGCACCTACATTGGAGCTTCTAAAAGAGTGTAGCTCACTCAATCCTATTAGTGTACAACGATCCTCATATTTTGCAATTTTAGTATCATCTACCAACCAAAAAAATCTATGAACTATAGAATCACCTTCATTACCTGGACCCATTGCATGATTTCACCAATAGACAATTGATTTTACATCTCTCAACTTTGGACTATCTTTGTACTTTAACTCTTCTTGTGTTAAGTCTCTTTTGATACATACACCTGCACCATCATGCTCCCCCTTTCCCTGCTCGACCTCTGAGAAATTTAATATATGCTAAACCCCACTGATCCTATGCATCTTGCTCAACCAATAAAACATTATGGAGTTCTTGAATTGTGATGTACAATTATCCGACCATATGATATGCTGATTTAATGATATGCCCTTGCTGGCTAAATTAACATAGAATATCTAAAAGCAACATTGCATAAAATCTATAGAATGTGTGCAATCATCATTGATGTAAAAGTGATACTCCCTCAATACCTTCATATTATCCTTTGTACTATCATTTTCATGAATGAATACTATATGCACAAATATAGCAACCTGTGTGGAGTTGTAGTATTGTGATTACACCTCGTTCTGTGGCTGTAGTGTGTAGTTCTTTGCGAAGTGGACAACTGAAACAATGCTATGAAGTGGAAACGTGTCTTAATTGTATAACTTGAACTGCGAGTCCAACCATCAAGCTCTATGTGTATGCCTTGCATACTCATAGACCACATGATCATGAAAAATTCCCATAAAATGATACACTGGAATCTTATCACTAACCAATTCACACTTCTTTGCTTCTTTCCCATCTTTTAGATTGTAGGACGCTGTCTTGTATTTTCCAAATTCCACAATTTCATTTCCAATTGCATGTGTACTATCCATGTGTTAGAAAATTAGAAAATGTTGCATACCACCACAATGATTACATGTACCATCAACACATGATTTCTTGTAAAAAATTTGACCATCCCCTCTTTCACATAAAATGGTAGATAAGAAATCCCTTGAAGATCTAGGTGGAGGCCTTATGCTACATTCCTTCAAAACATTGTTAGTATGCATATCTAGACATATCTGTTGATAAACATCATAATGGTTAGAAAACTCAATATTTACTCTACAACAACAAGTAGTGTGTGTGTGTAATTTATTTTGACATAAAAATGCTTTAGCATTTCAAAAAACCTTTGACATATTTTAACTTGAGGAAACCTCTACAAATTTTGTAAAAAATTAGGTTTGAGTGGTATCTAAAAAATTCTTTGGATAAGGCTCATGGATTTGACTACCAATTATCCTTCTTACAACATCTCTTTGATTGGGAGAGACCCTTGTGTTATCCTTCCAAAAATCCTGTATTAGAGATCCCAAGGCTTGATGCAATTTCTTTATCTTTCCGTGGTAGTCTATCTGAGAATGCCCATAACTCATTGCTATTTGGATCCTCCACTCTTTCATGCCTTCTTTTGGCTATTATTAGAGATGATATACTTATTTTCAAATATCTACTTGTCTTTGAAAGGTTCATCTTATTCCTGGTTTTATTGCTTAACAATGTTGTCATCACACGTCATGTGGCACGACTATCTTTTGTGCGTGAGGTAGAACCCACGCTCTCATATGAACTCATCAAATTCTTTACAATGGATTTAACACTTGAGTCTTTAGATGTTCTTGGCCCAAGAATCTTCATGGTGAGTCTAAAATTGAGCTGCCTCATCATTTCAACAAATAGTTGACATCTTCTAGCCTCACTTAGCTTCTCAAAAAATAAACGCCATATCCTCTTCTCATATCTTTGACATGTACATTTTTGAATCTTATTAGCCATTGGTTTCAAAATATTAGCATCAATATCAATCAAATATTTAGGTTTTCTATGCAAAAATCTAGGAGGAGTTCTCAAAGGTAAAGTTGTGTCAACATTAGGAATGTCAATAACATCAGGGGATAGATGGCGTACCTTCAATCGGAGGTGAAATTGATGATGTACCTTTAGATTGAAATGTAAAAAAATTTGTACCTCTAGCTTGAGATGTGGTATGTGGAGTGTCTTCAAGTAGAGATGTGTTTGTTGATGTACTTTTAAAACCACATGTTGTTGATGGTGTGTCTTCAACTAGAGATGTGATTGCTAATGTACTTTGAACATGAAATATTGTAGATGGTGTGCATTGAACTCCACTTATGGTTGATGATGTTCCCCCAACTTTCAGATTCATTTCTTTCCTTGCAAAAATTTCTTACATTCGTTCCCTTTGTGTTGCCAATTTGACATCTCTCTTTGATTGCATGGGAATTTCTTCCTCTATGGGTTGCAATTTATTTTCTTCATAAACTTTCCTTTTTGTTTCTCTTCTCCTTGAATTTTTATCTTCACATTCATCGAACGTTAGAGGTTTTTCTTGTTTCTTTTCCACGATGTTGAATGCTACATGTTCACAAACACACAAAGAAAAAAAGTAATTAATGCTCACTAACCATAGCCATAATATTTTTGATACATGTCTGCCAAAGCATTTTATGAAACATATTCATATTGCTGATAACATTACATTGCATATCTTTCAAATTCAAAGCATTAATTCATGTTGCATAATTAATAACTAGATGTTGATCTATCTATGACAACATTTTAATTGCAATCAAATCACTGCCTTGTCTATGCTACCACATTTTGTATTTTCTTGTCATGCATCACCATGAGACCACATTTCTTTGAGGAATTTTTTCAAATAGCTCACTACCATGTCTATGCTACCACATTTAAATACATACATGTAGTTACCAAATCATTTTATGAAACATATTCATATCGCTAATTACATTGTATTGCATATCTTTCAAACTCAAAGCATTACTTCATGTTGCATAGCTAATAGTTCTAGATCTATTGATCTATCACAAAATTTCAATTGCAATCAAATCACCGCCTTGTCTATGCTACCACATTTTGTATTTGCTTGTCATGCATCACCATGAGACCACATTTCTTTGAGGCATTTTTTCAAATAGCTCACTACCATATCTATGCTACCATATTTTAAATACATGTCTACCAAATCATTTTATGAAACATATTCATATCGCTAATTACATTGAATTGCATATATTTCAAAATCAAAGAATTGCTTCATGTTGCATAACTAATAGTTCTAGATCTGCTGATCTATCTATGAAAAAATTTCAATTGCAATCAAATCATTGCCTTGTTTATGCTACCACATTTTGTATTTACTTGTCATGCATCACCATGAGACCACATTTCTTTGAGGCATTTTTTTAAACAACTCACTGCCATGCCTATGCTACCACATTTTACATACATGTCTACCAAATCATTTTATGAAACATATTCATATCACTAATTACATTGCATTGCATATCTTTCAAATTCAAAGCATTACTTCATGTTGCATAATTAATAGTTCTAGATCTGTTGATCTATCTATGAAAAAATTTCAATTGCAATCAAATCACTACCTTGTATATGTTACCACATTTTGTATTTGCTTGTCATGCATCACTATGAGACCACTTTTCTTTGAGGCATTTTTTCAAACAACTCAGTACCATGTCTATGCTACCACATTTTACATACATGTAGTTACCAAATCATTTTATGAAACATATTCATATCGCTGATTACATTGCATTGCATATCTTTCAAACTCAAAGCATTACTTCATGTTACATAACTAATAGTTCTAGATCTGTTGCTCTATCTATGACAAAATTTTAGTTGCAATCAAATCACTGCCCTGTCTATGCTACCACATTTTGTATTTGCTTGTCATGCATCACCATGAGACCACATTTCTTTGAGGCATTTTTTTAAACAACTCTCTACCATGTATATGCTACCACATTTTACATACATGTCTACCAAATCATTTTATGAACACATTCATATTGTTAATTACCTTGCATTGCATATCTTTCAAACTCAAAGAATTGCTTCATGTTGCATAATTAATAGTTCTAGATCTGCTGATCTATCTATGAAATTTTTTCAATTGAAATCAAATCATTGCCTTGTCTATGCTACCACATTTTGTATTTTCTTGTCATGCATCACCATGAGCCACATTTATTTGAGGAATTTTTTCAAACAACTCACTACCATGTCTATGCTACCACATTTTACATACATGTCTACCAAATCATTTTATGAAACATATTCATATCGTTGATTACATTGCATTGCATATCTTTCAAACTCAAAGCATTACTTCATGTTACATAACTAATAGTTCTAGATCTATTGATCTAGCTATGACAAAATTTCAATTACAGTCAAACCACTACCTTGTCTATGCTACCACATTTTGCATTTTCTTGTCATGCATCACCACGAGACCACATTTCTTTGAGGAATTTTTTCAAACAACTCACTGCCATGTCTATGCTACCACATTTTACATGCATGTCTACCAAATCATTTTATGAAACATATTCATATTGTTGATTACATTGCATTGCATATCTTTCAAACTCAAAGCATTACTTCATGTTGCATAACTAATAGTTCTAGATCTACTGATCTATCTATGACAAAATTTCAATTGCAATCAAATCACTACCTTGTCTATGCTACCACATTTTGCATTTTCTTGTCATGCATCACCATGAGACCACATTTATTTGAGGCATTTGTTCAAACAACTCACTTCCATGTCTATGCTACCACATTTTACATACATGTCTACCAAAGCATTTTATGAAACATATTCATATCGTTGATTACATTGCATTGTATATCTTTAAAAATCAAAGAATTACTTCATGTTGCATAACTAATAACTAGATACTGATCTATCTAATGACAAAATTTCAATTGTAATCTAATTTTATTCAAACTCATGCATTCCATGAGACCACATTTCTTTGAGGCATTTTTTCAAACTACTCATTGCCTTGTCTATGCTACCCCATTTTGTGTTTTCCTGTCATTCATTACCATGAGACCACATTTCTTTGAGGCATTTTTTCAATTAGCTCATTACCATGTCTATGCTACCAAATTTTACATACATGTCTACCAAAGCATTTTATCAAACATATATTCACATCGCTAATTACATTACATTTCCCTTAGATTTCAAACTTAAAGAATTACTTCACATTGCATAAATAATAACTGGATGCACTGATAGATGACAAATTTTCAATTGCAGTCTATTTTTTTTAAATTCAACCTATTAAGTGTAGTTATGCAATTACTTCACATACCTTGCCGATGAACTAGGAGCAATTGTCAATTGCATTTGCTTGTCATGTATTGCATGAGACTGTAATCCATATTTTCATAGGTCTCAGGGAATTATTTAAATGTTTGATTTAAATAATTTTGTCTTAAGTCTTTTATTATCACAAAGAGGACAATTATCATGCATATAATGATAGTCTTAAATACTAAAGAAAATATGATAGTGCTACATTTCATAATCAAACAATGAAGACTTGAAGATAGTCAAAACCACATCATGATAAAAGGGCAGATGAATAATCACAATCAAATGAAGGTATTGACAGTGTGTATCTTGCAAGATTGAGAGTCACACAAAGGGTAGAGTTCAAGATTTTCAAAGGTAGCAAACTGTGCAAGAGTTTGTAATAATGAATTAAATCATAAAGGAAAATCTTCATATATGAAAGGACTGTCATTCCATACAGTGGATAGCCAGATATTTTATCAATAAAGAACAACAAGGTTCTTGGCACCATAAAATAGCATGATGTCAAGTGTTTTCAAAAGAAAAAGGGGATCATAGTGCCAAATAAATGAAGGTTGGCATTCATAGAAGTCAAATGCTCATGGACAAGCAATCGACATAGCCACCAACATTTAACAAAGACAAGCTTGGCACTTCAAAAGGGTTTAAGAGTAGCTTCAAGAAAGGTTTCATAAAGTGTCACAATAGATGAAAGAGGGAAAGATAAGGTAATCTACATGTACCTGATTGGAAAATTGCTATGTAGCAGCCTATATTGAGTTTGCTGCTACTTTGAAATTCTGTGAAAGTTACTACTTGAGAAAGAAAGCATGATACAATCAATGTTAAAGGAGAAGACTTCAAATGAGGGCAGTCCTATGAGCATAGTAATGAAGGAAATGGTGAAAAAATGAGGCACAGTCATATCATGACAGTCATGTCTAGGGAGTCATAGTCTTCATATCAGTATGCAACAATTCCACAAAGGAAGGATATAGTCAAATCAAATACAAAACAAGAGTCAACTCTAAAGGGCAGTCTTTGACAACAAAGTGAAGAGAAAATGCAAAGTCATTATGGCTGTAGTATGACAAAGTTTGGAGTTTGAAAAATTTGACAATCATGATTATAAGGACAATATTCTTTGGTTTTAGTTGTGCAAACATAAGAAGGCTTAAAGGATACTGACTTCAAGCTATTTCAAAGAATAGTGATTACATTGCATTGCACATCTTGAAAACTCAAAGCATTACTTCACATTGCATAACCAATGTAACTAGATGTTTATAGATGACAAAATTTTAATTACAATCTAATGTTTTTGAAAGTCAACCTAAGTGCAACTCTTATGCATTACTTCACATTGCATAACTAATAACTAAGAGCAACTGCCAATTGTATTTTCTTTTCATTGCATTCCATGAGACCACATTGGTTTGAGGAATTTCCTTGAGGCATTTTTTCAAATCCTCTATATAAGTTTACATGAATTCATCTATTATGTCATGTTTTTAATTTTTTTTCTTCAAAATCATAAAAAATAAACTTTTATATGCAACCTCCATCTAATTCAATGTTGAGTTCTATGTATAACAATGGAGAATCTTAATAAAATCATCAAATGAATGGTCTATATTGTAAAAAAAAAACAAAAAATCTCAATATAAACATCTAGCTAAAATGAAAAATAGTGAATTCCACTAGCCATGATGGAAATGGACTACTATAAGCAATGCAAATGGAATTCATAAGCAAGTTTGTGTTAAGTTGATATCCTCTATATAAGTTTACATGAATTCATCTAAATTATGTCATATTTTTCATTTTTTCTTCAAACTCCTAAAAATTAAACTTTTTTATGCAACTTCCATTTAATTCAATGTTGAATTGTATGTAAAACTATTATGATTAATAAAATCATGAAAGGAATGGTTTATATTGTCAAAACTAAACAAAAAAACTCAATATAAACATTTCAATTGTACCAAAATGAATATATTACCTGAGATAATGAAAAATGATGTAGAAACTTAAAATTGTCTTCTTCTACATTGTCTAGCATTCAAATTGGTGCTAAAAAGGTGATGGATCAAGCATAATTTGGTACAAAAATCCAACTACATAAAAAGGCATTTCTGAGTTGGATAAAGCGCAAAACTAGACAAAAATAGAGAATTGTGGGCCTGAATCATGGGTCAACTCCTTTTTTACCATTTTTGAAAAATGAGCATTTGGCGCTTGCAAAATTTGGTGAGCGCCAAATGTGATACATTGTTAGGACTTGAATATTTAGAACAAGAAAAACTAAGAACACACCATTTAACTACACTTGGGTATAAGTAAAGGTGATACATTGTTAGGTCTTCAATATTTAGAAGGATTACAATTACAAATATCAATTATGATACTTAAAATACTTGAATAAAGAAGGATTATAATTAAAAGTAGATAATATGTCATGATTTGTGATAGAAGATCATAGGTTATAGCCTTCATAGAGTGGGTTGAGCATCTAAGGGATGACAAATGTAAAAGTGGGATCCAATACGGATCTTTAGAGATATGTGATCAAAACCCTCAACCGTATGCCTTAAACCCTAATCCCTCTAACCTTAAACCCTTAGCCCTAATTTCTCAACCTTAATCCCTCAATCCTCAAACCTTAAACCCTCAACCCTTAAATCGTAATACCTCAACCCTCTACGCCATGTACATTAAACCCTCAACCCTATACCTTAAACCCTCAACCCTAATCCCTCAAACCTCAAACCTTAAACCCTCAACTCTTCAACCCTAATCCCTCAACCCTCAACCCTTAAACCCTCAACCTCCAAAACTCAACATTAAACCCTCAACCCTCAACCCTCAACCCTAGTTGCTCAACCTTAATCCTTGAATCCTCAAACTATAAACCCTCAACCCTTAAAATGTAATACCTCAACCCTCAACCCTGATCCCTTGACCCTAATCCATCAACCATATAACTTAAACCCTAAACCCTCTATCCTCTACTCTACACATTAAACCCTAAACCCTAATCCCTCAACACTATCCCTTAAACCTTAATCTATCAATCCTCAACCCTTAAACCATAATACCTCAACCCTCAACCCTCAATCCTCTACGATCTATAATATACAACAAACCCTCAACCATAAATGGGAGAGACTTGAGAGAGAGAGAGATGAGAGGGAGAGAGAGAGTTGTCTAGCTAGGGTGGGAGGGAGTGAGACCTGAGAGAGAGAGACTTGAGAGGGAGAGGGAGAGTTATCTAGTTAGGGTGGGGGGAGAGACTTGAGAGAGGGAGAGAGGTTGGGAGGGATATTTTGAGGGAGATTCTTGAGAGAGATAGAGATGAGAGGGAGAGAGAATGATAAACTGAGAGGGAGAGAGAGAGGGGGTTAGAGTGAGACCTGAGAGAGAGAGAGTACTACATCAGAGAAAGAGGGTTATCTAGTTAGGATGGGAGGGAGATACCTAAGAGAGGGAGAGAGGGATATTTTTGTTGGAGGAGAGAGAGAGTCTAGGGTGGGAGGGAGGAGAGATAGAGAGAGAGAAAGGAGAGAGAGAGAAAGAGATATGAGAGAGGGGGTTCCGGAGAGAGAGAGAGACTACTACATCAAAGAAAGAGGGTTATCTAGTTAGGATGGGAGGGAGAGACCTGAGAGAGAGAGGGGGTGGGAGGGATATTTTGAGGGAGAGACTTGAGAGAGGGGGAGTGTGAGAGGGGGGGTTAGAGTGAGAGAGAGTAGTTTAGGTAAGAGACGACCTGAGAGGGAAAGAGAGAGCTATTTAGTTAGGGTGGGGGGGAGAGACCTGAGAGAGGAATATTTTGAGGGAGAGACTTGAGAGAGGGAGATGAGAGGGAGAGAGAAAGATGAAGACCTGAGAGCGGGAGAGGGGTGTTGGATTTCAGTTGTTTATGTTAGTTTGTCCTTGATGCCAAAACTATTTTATGGGGTTCATGACATCACTGGTTCTATTCTTTGGATTCTTAGTTTGGTGAATGCATGATATGCAGGTTCACATGGTTGGTAATATGAAGATGACAAGATAATGATGACATGATATGCAGTTCTAGTTTCTGGTTGATCTTGATACATATTGATGCTGACTCTTTTATTATTATGATAGGGTAGTACTATTGTTTGAAGCATTTAGATTGGTTCAAAAGAAAGAGTGTTTTCTATTGGTATCTTATATGGTAATGAGATCCTTGGTTTACCATATGGTTTATAATGCATAAGTTGTGGCATAGCTATTTCCATCAACATGACATATTGTCTTGAAAATTCTTATGAGAAGTTGGTTGACTCTTGTGGCTTTCCCATTGGTACTTGGTATGGTTCATGCAAATATAATACTATTCATGCATAAGTCAATTTTTTTCTTTGAACTGTCATTTGGTGTTTTGATTTAAAAGTCAAGTTCACTTCACATATTTTTCATTTGTTCTCTTGGTTTAAAAGCAAAAAAAAATTCTTGTTTTGAAAAAGTTTGTGACTTTTATAAATCACTAATTCACCCCCCTCTCAGTGATTCCAGTCTTCCAACAATTGGTATCAGAGCATAGGGTCATTTCATAGGTCTAATCCACCTAGGATTGATTCTGGTTTTTGGAAGTTAGTCAAACATGTCACAAGCTGAAGAAGGTACTTCTGTGACTAGAGCTCCACTGTTTGATGGTACAAATTATGTGTTCTGGAAAGTCAGAATGGAAACATATCTGATTCAATTGATCTTGATGTTTGGAGCATTGTTTTGAATGGGTATGTTGTTCCATCCACAATACCCACAGATTCTGCTGAAAAGAAGAAGTATGAAACTAATGCTAGAGCCAAACATGCTCTTTTGTGTGGCTTAACCAAATATGTATTTGTTAAAGTCATGCATTGCAAATCTGCTAAAGAGATTTGGGAAAAACTTGAAAACATTTATCAAGGAAATGATAAAGTCAAACAGTCAAAGATTCTTACTCTCAAAACTCAGTTTGAGGAAATGAAAATGAATGATGATGGAAAGGTGGCTGAATATTTTTTGAGAATAAGTGAAGTTGTTAATGCAATGAGAGGTTTAGGAGAAGAAATAGAAGAGTTTGATGTGGTCAAAAAGGTCATTAGAACCTTACATCCTAAATATGAAACTAAGGTTTCAGCTCTTGAAGAAAAGAAACACTTTGATAAGCTTACCTTAGATGATCTACAAGGAACTCTTACTTCCTTTGAAATGAGAACAAGCAAAAACAATTTACCTGAAAAAAAAATTGCTTTTAAAACTAAAAAAAGGGAATTGTAGTTGGAAATTCAAGTAAGAAGACTCTGATACACAAGAGTCTCACTTTTTTAGAAATCTGAAAAAGGAATTAGGTAAATACAAAGGGAAACTTCTCTTTAAATGTTTTAACTATGGAAAAATTGGACATCCTGTAGCTAAATGCCCTATGTTGAACAAACCAGTGATGATGAAAAACTTGACAAGCAGTTTAAGAAGAAGATCTATAAACCTAAAAGGAAATTCAATTTCAAGAAGAAAAAGAGTTTATTCATCAAAGATGAATTAGACAGTGAGACGAAAGATTCTTCAGATGAAGAAAAAGAGACTTTATTTTTGGGTGAAGTTAAATAGCAAGAGGATATAAACAACAAGTATGTTTCAGAAGATGATAAAATAGATCTAGAAGGTGAGACTATATTTATGGCCACAATGAATGAAATGGAACTGCAAGAAAATAGACTTGAAAAGATTTCTGCTTCTAATAAAGAATTGGGAGGTTTTGAGAATGAACTAAATATTTCTCTTAGTGAAGTTCAAGATTTTAAAAAGGACTTAGTATATCAGAAAATTCAGATTGAGCAAGATACTAAGAATTTGGTAAGTAAGATTCTAATCACTAAAAAAGAAATTACTGACTTAAAACTTCAAGTTGAAATTCTTAAGATTACGAGGATGCAATTGGAATTCAAAGAATCTACATTGGTAGTTGGCTTTACTCAGCTAGACGGTTATTAGGTTTTGAGACTTGTCTTTCAATTTGTTTTTTGATCGAAAGCAAGTGTTATTCTTGTTGGAAATTGTTTCTTGAAGCAAATAAGTAAAGGAAGTTAATGTTGTTTGTTAACTTTGATAACTGAAATGTTGAAGGGTTTCTGGCTAACAAGATTCAACTGTAACTAAATAATCTCTTGGTGGTGATATTTTTCTTGTTGAAAGGGTTTACTTTGAAAGTGATATTATTTAGGGTTTCTCATTCGAAACCTAACCCAAGTTGATTTATAGTTACATAAATTGTATACAGAGGATATCTTGCATCTATAAAAGATGTTTTTTTTTTGGTATGTCTTGTTGGGATCTTCAAGAAAGAAAAAGAAAAATTGTATGAGATTTCAGACATTGTATTGCATTGGAAATCTTTTCAATAGTATTTTTCAAATCATTATTTTAAGGAAGATGTTGTCAATTATATACAACATTCTCCAATGTGCTTAATGAGGATTTCCATAGTCTTCTATTGTAATTCTAGGATTGCAAAATTGCACTTCTAGGGTTATGATAGAATGCTATAATTTGTTGCTTTGTAAAGGAGTTGGTGCTCCTATATCTCATGAAGTTGATGCT
The DNA here is from genome assembly GCA_007258455.2 of Sequoia sempervirens. Classification (NCBI taxonomy): domain Eukaryota; kingdom Viridiplantae; phylum Streptophyta; class Pinopsida; order Cupressales; family Cupressaceae; genus Sequoia; species Sequoia sempervirens. Next base: position 59,931,954 of record VDFB02000015.1, read on the forward strand.
TCTGATTTTTGTGGAGTTGGTGCTCCTAAACTTGTGGAGTTGGTGTTCCTGTATTTTGTGGAGTTGGTGCTCTTGAATGTAAAAGAGTTGGTGCTCTAAGTGAATAAAGGAAAGATTTTTCGAGTGGTTTTTTATTCCTCGAGGGTTTTTCTCTATGTGTGTGATCTTTTCTTATTAGTCTAATTTTATTGTGTTGTCAAATGTATAATTATCAGTGTCAAAGTTATGCCACATTTCATGCATAAAAGGTTCTGATTTAAAGTGAGCTCTAATACATGTGAAAGTGTTAAGTTTCTCCTCTTTTAATGTTTCATGTTTAATTCATGGTTCATGCAAATACAATACTATTCATGCACAAGTCAAATTTGTTCTTTGAATTGTCATATGTCCTCTTTGTTTAGAAGAAAACTTACAAGCTTGATTTTGAAAAATTTATGACTTTCATAAATCACTGAGATCACTGATTCACCCCCCCTCTTAGTGATTTCAGTCTTCCAACAAGGGGGTGGGAGTGATATTTTGAGGGATAGACCCGAGAGAGAGAGAGGGAGTGTGAGAGAGGGGGTTGGACTAAGAGAGTAGTCTAGGTAGGGTGGGAGGGAGTGAGATCTAAGAGATAAAGAATTGAGAGGGAGAGAGAGTTATATAGTTAGGGTGGGGGGAGAGGGGTTGGGAGGGATATTTTGAGGGAGAGAAATGAGTGAGAGAGAGTTTGAGAGAGGGGGTTGGAGTGAGAGAGAGTTGACTAGGTAGGTTGGGAGGGAGTGAGACCTGAGAGAGAGAGACTTGAGAGGGAGAGAGAGAGTTATCTAGTTAGGGTGGAGGAGGAGAAACCTCAGAGAGGGAGAGACTTGAGAGAGAGTGAGTGGGAGACACTTGAGAGAGAGACCAGAGATAGAGATGGGGTTGGAGAGAGATATTTGTCTAGGTAGAGTGGGAGGGAGTGAGACCTGAAAGAGAGAGAGAGACTACTATAGAGAAAGATACTTATCTAGTTAGGATGGGAGGGACATAGCTGAGAAAGGGAGAGGGGGTGGGAGGGATATTTTGAGGGAGAGACCTGAGAGAGAGGGAGTGTGAGAGAGGGGGTTGGAGGAGAGAGTAGTCTAGGTAGGGTGGGAGGGAGTGAGACTTGAGAGAGAGATACTTGAGAGGGAGAGAGAGAGTTATCTAGTTAGGGTAGGGGAGGGACCCGAGAGGGAGAGAGGGGTGGGAGGGATATTTTGAAGGAGAGACTTGAGAGAGAGGGAGAGAGAGAGGGAGTGGGATACATTTGAGAGAGAGACCTAAGAGAGAGAGAGAGAGACTTGAGAGGGAGAGACCTAAGAGAGAGAGACCTGAGAGAGAGAGAGACTTGAGAGAGGGAGAGGGGGTGTGAGAGATAGAGGGTGGGAGGAATAGAGTGAGGGAGAGAGTTGTCTAGTTAGGGTGGGAGGGAGAGATTTGAGAGAGGGAGAGGGGGTGCGAGAGATCTAAGAGAAAGAGGGTGGGAGGGATAGAGTGAGGGAGAGGCTTGAGAGAGGGGTTGGGAGGGATAGAGGGAGGGAGAGACTTGAGAGAGAGGGTGTGGGAGCCAATAGAGGGAGGAAGAGACCCGAGAGGTGGAGTTATCCTATACATTAAACCCTCAACCCTATACCTTAAACCCTAAGGATGGAAGACAAGGTAGAGAGTGTAGGAGAGACCTAGAGAGGGGTGAGAGAGAATGGGTATGTATTGGTTAAGAGGGAAGGAGGTAGAGAGGACGTAAAAGGTAAAACCTCAACTATCCATCCATGATCAGAAACCACAAACTCTAAGTGCTATCAAAGTGGTGGAGAGAGACACAAAGAGAAAACAAAGTTAGTTTTTTGTCAATGTATCTCATTTGGTGGGTTCCAAATTTAGTGCTCTCCAAATGGCACATCCCATTTGGCATTCGCCAAATGAGTTGCTTATGGACATGATTTTCTTAGGAGGGTGCCAAAATTTCACCTTTTTTTAGCTGTGCTAACTGCCACGTTTGCATGTTTAAATGCAAGTATATAAAAAAATAGTGATGAAGTTAGGCTCTCTCTTAGCTATCTAAATATATAATTTTTTTACGTTTTGATTATGTTAAGGTTTTCATCCATAACTTCTCTTGTTATTGCCTCTGTTTTTTGTCAAAAACCAACATGTGCTAGTTTTAGGATAGATTTTTACTCGTTAATCGAATCTTGAAACAAATTACATTTTTTAAACTAGACTCCATTCTACATGTGATGAAAAAAATTGATATTTGATTAGTTTTCAAAAAATTTAGGGGGGAGCACACTAAATTTTTAGCTTTTCAGGATGTGTCCACTTCGACAATTCATAAAATATTATATATTCATTAAAAAATTTAGCCAAAAGAACAAGGATAAACTACATGGTGTTAACTAATTTCTTACCATTCATATTTTTAAAATTCTAAAAAACCTTAATGAAAAGGGGCCTCAGAGGTTATGCTATTTTTTGATAAAAACAAGACTTGTTTTCGGCCCCCCTTTTTTAAACCCTTAATATTCATTATTTAAAAAAAAAAATAGTAGCTTAGAAAGTAGACTTGAAGCACTTCAACTCTTGTTCTTGATACATCTTCAAATTTTGAGCATAACTATCTTCATTTTCTCATGCACATCAGACTTTGTTGATTTAAAAAAAAAGTGGCATCTTAAGAGCCATTTTTGTGTCATAGATTGTTGAACAGACCCTAATACCTAGACCCCCAATTTTTTTTGGTAAACACACTTTTTCCCAACTAACAAGACAAATTATTGAATTATCTTCCATTCTAGCCCAAAGGAGTTTCCTCAGAATTTGTTCAATTTTATTGGCAATGAAAGCAAGGATATTGAATAAGGAAAGATTTAATAGATAGGAATGTTTTGAAGAGAGGCCTTAAGGAGTTGAAGCTTACCATATTGAATAAGAAGCTTTCCTTTCCATCTAGCCAACTTATTTTGAATCCTTTCAATTATCCTTTTCCAATAGTTATTAGAAGGCTTCTTAGAAATTAATATCAAATCAAGATAGGTAGTTGTAAAAACAAAAAATTGACATCCTCTTATCTTCATAACTCTTTACTTAAGCTTCTAATATAATTGAAGAAGTAAATATTACTTTTCATATAATTAATGGGTTGCCTTGAAGCTCTTGCATAGTCTACCAAACTAAACTTCCAATGACCAGCCTCAACCATTGAAGCTTCTCCAAAAAGAATAGTATCATCAACAAATAATTGATGAGAAGTAGGAAGCAATGAAGAAGTAACTTTAATCCTTTTGAGTAATATTTTATTGAGATTTTTTTAGATATTTTTCCCAAGAAATTTTGCAACAATTATAAACATAAGGAGAGAGAGGATCCCCTTGCTAATTACTCTCCACCAAAAGAGAAGTATCCCTTAGGCACACCATTAACCAAGATAGAACATTTAAGGGTAGTAACACAAGCTTTGATCATATTCAAAAATCTACATTTAAACCCAAACTTCTACATAAAAACCAACAAGAACTGCTAAGAAACTCCATCATAGGCCTTAGAAATATCAAATTTATCACCATTCTCAGCTTCTTGCTAAACTCCATTGAGTGAATGTATTCATGAGTAAGTAATGCAACATCCAAAATTTGTCTACCTTTAACAAACCTTTTTTGATTTGGTGAAATCATTATATGAAGAACAACTTTCAACCTATTGACAATAGGCTTTAAAAAATGTGTAAAGTTTTGTATTAAACATAAACTTATAGGTCTATAGTCTTTCAAAGAAGAAGCATCATATTTCTTGGGAACTATAAAGTTAGAATTTATTTTATTTAATAGCCTTCCTAATCTAAATAAATATTTGGTTGCATTTAGGAGATCAATAGAAATGGCATACCAAAAATCTTGAAAGAAAGCATGTAGAAAACCATTAGGCTCAGGAGCCTTATATGAACCAAAAGAGAACACCACACATTTAACCTCTTGCAAAAAAATAGGTTTCCTAGATCCTTAAGGTCCTGATCAGACAATACATTAGGGATAACCTCAAAAAGCTCTTCCAAACCATAAAAAATTGGATTAGAGTTAGCAAGAGTTTCTTTAAAGAAGGAAACAATGACATCAACTATATCATTCTCATTTTTCAAAATGGAGCCATCTTCCTTAACCAAAGACCTTATTCTATTCCTCTTTCTATGCTTCATTGTGGATAGATGATTTTTTTTTACATTTCTATCCCTCTTAGTTAACCACTAGATTCTAGATTTCTATTTCCAAAACATTTCCACCATTTTTGAGAGCATAGTCCATTCCATACATAACTCCCTTTCTTTTGCATAATTTTACACATCATTATTTCCTAAATCTCCTTAAGGTATTTTGTGATGATCTTTTTATGGAAAATATTACCAATGGAGATCTTATTCTATCCTTTTACCTTACCTTTTACCCTTTTAAAAGTTTGAGCCAAATAGTACATCAAAGTACCATGACATGGGAGATTCCACCAAATTTGAACAAGTTATTTGAAATTAGGGTGAGATTTCCACATAATTTCATACCTACAAGGAAAAGGACCTTTCACCATAGCCTCCTCCCATTCCCAAAGAATTGCATTATGATAAGAGCCTGTTTTGGGAAGAGTAGATAAAGTAAGCTTAGGAAGAATATTCCAACATTGGAAATAAAAAACCTATCAATTTTAATTTGAATATGATTTATTCCTTGTCTCGTATTGGATCAGGTAAATAAAGGGCCTAGTAATTCAACATCCATGAGTCCCTGAGAGGAAACAAAATCAGCTAGATTCACCATATTATCAAAGAAAGCATCTAGATCCATCAATTTTTTAGAAGGAAATTGAGACATGTTAAAGTCCCCACCAAGAATCCCATACACCATTTGTACATTCTAGATATTAGAGAGGATAAGGAATCCCATAGCCAAACTCTTGTTTCCTTATAATTAGGAGCATAAATATTAATCAGATTCCATTTAACTAAGGTATTAATATCTTCCATATAGGTTGTCAAACTATTTTTTCAGTGGTTTACTTTGATACCTTTTATCCTAATAGGGTTCGAGAGGGTAGCTATTTCTCTAGAAGCTCATTCTACATCACTAACACAATAATTAGTAGAAGGCCAAATATTCTTATCTATCTAGACAAAAGTAGCCTGCTGCATCATAGTTTCCTAGATAAGCAATGTATCAATTTTCATATAAATGATACAACATTTAATAAGATGTTTCTTTCAAAATGGATATTTATCCCATGAATATTCCAAGGCATTAACGTCATTGGAAACAAGAAAATTTTAGCATCATCTTGACATTGAAAACATGAGGCTAAGCTCCCAGAGCCTTTGATTTCTTCTATTTCTTTTATCCCAAAAGATAATCCAAACTTTTATTTTTACCAAAATCCACATCTTGAGTAGCATCATGAGCTCAAGTTTCCCTTTGGGATGGTCTCCATTGTTTAATATTCTCCCCCAACATCTAATTTTTTCTTCTTTTTAGGTTTCCCATTAACTTGAGTCCATTTCTCTTCTAAAATACCTTCAATTAACTTCATACGAGGAGTTTTAGCCTCATTATCTTTAAATCCCAATAATGTAAATGACTCATGCAAGTCATTAATTTGATCCTCAGGCAATATTTTATAAGAAACATCCTATAATTTAACATCCTTAACCCCCTTCACTTTGTAAGCTTCTTTTAAATTTGTATCAATTTCTCCATCTTCAAGACCCCCATTATGGTTTGTAGAGGGAGAGTTTATATGAACTTCCTTAAGCAGGTCATCTTTTTGCAAGGTAGGATCCTTGGAATTATTCCTTCCATTTTCTTTTCTTAAATATGTTACAACTTTTTGAAGATCATCTTCCAAATTTTTACCATCCATAAGCCTTTCAACATCCTCTTGTGTGTTGTTTTTAGATACTTCTATAACATAATTATTATATTAGAACCCTTCTCTTCCCTTTCCTTTGGTTCCTCCCTTTCCTCTCCTTGTTGATTAGTTTGGGTCAATATGAGGCTCTCCTTCCCTAGGTCAACATTGTTACAAATATCCTTCTCAATAGTTAAGGGCTCCGAAATAGTATTATGATTTTGTTGAGCTGATAACATTTTATTTTTAGTCAAAAACTATTTTCTACAAGAGTCTCTTAAGTGACCAAACTTCCTAAAAATCTAGAAAAAATCACCTACATTTTTGTACTCTATTATTTGGTTGGACACTCCAAATATTGATTTCACGAAGATAGAAGAAGCTAGAACTATATTAACAACCACATGAACACAAATCGTTGCAAATACTAGTATGGAATTTTGTTGTGTGACTTTGTCCATTGTAAGAAAATGTCCAAAGGAATTAGCAATACCTTGGAAGATTTTATAAATCTAAAACCTTAGAGGAAGCCCCAAAAGGTAGATCCATCGACAGATCAAACACGAGATTCCACTTGCATAAGGATAAATAGTTCTTAAATTCCTATCATATGTCCACAAACCCCTAGTAAGCACCTTTATCAAATATTCATGAGCCATAAAGCTAAAAAACTAGGTTGTTTTCTATTACACTGATATTAAAAATACCCTTGAGATTCAAAACAACTTGAGCGCATTTCCTATCTTGATCTATAGTGGGTTGAAAAGAAAGAAACTTACCTACAAGAGAGAGCTGAAGTTAGGAAACCACCTCATTCATGAGATCATTAGGAACAACAATCTCAAGTCCTTCAATAGAACATGAAACCTACAAAGGATAAAAAACCCTAGGTTTCACCATGTTTGGAGATCTTCCCCCAACCAACTTATCCACATAGGATAATAGATCCTCCTCAAAAAAATGAGTATAGACCAAAGGGAGGGGATATAGGAGCGATTTTAGCATCCCGAACAATAGCCTCCAAAGAAGATGATGCCTTATTCACCTTCACACCTTCCTTTACTGCCGCGAAAGCAACCTTCACACCTTCCTTTGCTACCATAGAAGCAACCACAATGGATGGGGTAGCCCGTTGGGCCTCCCACCACTAGCTCGATAACCCAAAACCTTGATAGAAGTTTCAAAAAAATTGAAAATTATAGATTGCATTTTCTTGTCATATGATTTCTATGTTAAAAAATTTAACCAAGTGTTAATAGTGCAATGCTAGAATAAAATATCTATTATATAATTAATATATAAATAAGTATATTAATTATATATAAGATTAATTTTTTTATAGTTATTAATAATATATAGCTATAATATTATGGTATATACAAGTATAAATATGTTATTATTAATATATATGTATATATTATATACTTATTATTAAATTATATTCATTAATATTATACTTATTAATGAAAAATGAAAATATAATATGGTAAATTTAATCATCTTATATTATAGTTATTTATAATAAGTATATTATATAGTATATATTAATAATGTAGTTTTGATTATAAGGGAAAATAGGTTTTGAAGGGACCTAAACCCTTTGCAGCAAAATGCTACCAAGACTACAAATGCTACCAAGACTACAAAAACCAACCAACAACAAATAAATAGCAAACCAAAAGACTAAAAACCAAACACAAGAAAATAATAAAGGGATCTTATTCCATATTTTTCAAGGTGTTGGCCACCTCCATCTCCTGGTTGTATTGTGAGTTAACTAATGATAAAAAATCATTCTTTTCTTCCTCAAATATCTTCTTCATGCTGCCCCTAGTCTTGGCACTTGGGCCCTTACCCTCATTTGTCACTGTCTTCTTACCCTTCTCTTTAGTAGGAAGTTCCTTCACCTGTTGACCAACAAGAATTTGACCCTACCTAAGAACCTTGAGCTTCTCCATGAGAAATTTGAGGGAGTCAACACTATTCTTGATAGAATAGTGACTAATTTGTAGTAGTTTCTTAATATCATCATCAAGCTCTTTTACCTTGTTTTCCACTCAATCCTAGAGGCAATTTTCACAGTCTCTCTTAAAGTCAAAGATAGAGCTCTCAAAATCAATATGCCTATCAATTAATAAGTTAGAAGGCGACCCATTACATTGAATAGCATAGCTCTCTTTAAGGCCTTTGATCTTAACATTCACCTTATTGAACTCATTCATTACCCACTTCACAAGTTTAAAATTACAAGTGGCCCCATTCCTAGTCATGTCCAAAAGTTCCAACAAATATCTGTATCTTCTTCATAATTTAGATAAGAAAAGTCAACTAAGAGGGGGTGAACATTACCTGAGCTAAACTTGATCTTCCCTTATTTGTTCTCCACATATTTAGTGGCAACATTAGAGATCCTTTCTTTATAAATATTTTCCCATGACTTCTACCTGTTGAGAATGAATGAGTTGTTTTTTATGAGACTCCTCAATCACCCTCTCTTTACCTCTTCTTGCTGCACACTCAAATTCCTTCACCTATTGAGACAAAAAATAGTCATCCTCATCCTCCCCAGTCTAGAAGCCACCTGACCACGAGCATTGCTTTGTAGGCTTCTTTTTAGGTGGTGTGTTCTTTAAACTTCTTTTCTTCCTCTTACACTAAGGAAAATCATAAGGAGATGAAGACAGGAATTCTACTACCTCATCCCGAGCGTCAAAATCCTATTTCCACTCCTTGTCTTCACCATCATTAGTACCTGTGCCAATTGACGAATAATCAACCACCTATGGCTAGTCCTTAAGAACATGGTCTTTATCTTTGATTGCCTTGGTCGAAGAGTTAGCCTTGGTATACTCCATGATTAATAGTATAAGAGCCTCATGAAGACTAGGGGTTTGAGGGTTTTTCAGATGAGCATGTAGAAGACTCCAAATATGCTAACATAAAAAATAGAAAAGATACAAGAGATTGTGCCTAAAATGGTTAAGGAATGTGAAATGAAAAACCTAGAATTGTTGTGAACCACCCATCTAGGGTCACATACCTCATAATAACTTCTACAATTTCTGCCCAGATAGGTTTGATTGACAACCCATTGTAGCCCCAAGATGTTAGTTTGAACAATTTTTCCTTCTCATCACCTTTAAATAATTGATTCATGGCATCGTCATTCCCTTTCATTCTTTAAAGGACTTCCACCCTTGTAACTTTAGTCATGTGATTTGGGCTATGAATTCTTCTATGATAGGGTTCAAGTCCACACCATTTACCTTTAATGTCCTATTTTTCTAGTGGGTAAACCCACAAAAGTGGTTTACAATTGGAGTGAGGAAGGAAAAGTTAAAAAAATGACCCCATGCCAAAAATTTTCATTTTTGGGGTTTGAACGAACTGTTTGGTTCACACGAACCAAAAGAGGGTTCGCTAGAACCTAGGTTTGAGCGAACCCATTTAATGGAAGGTCCCACCATTCCCACCAAGAAAACATAAAGAAAACCCTTTTTGAAAGGGGGCTCACTTGAACCCCCCCATGGTTCGCCCGAACCCCCCTTCTCCCACCTTCTCACCCTTTGGCACCAAAAAAGTCTAGAATTTTGTGCTTCAAAGCTCGGGTTAAGGATGAAAATGGAGGAGACTTCACAGA
>VDFB02000015.1:59945857-59971403 GCA_007258455.2 Sequoia sempervirens
TCGTTATTAAAAAAGACTGCTATATCTAGAAATGCATCTTTGTATACATCATATTCCAGAGTGTTGTAGACCACATCCACTACTTTTTCACTCAGATCTCTCTCTCCTTTCACAAGTGTATCCTTCAAAAATTCAATAGCGCTTTCACAAGCGCGGACATCTCCAACACTAGAGGCACGCCACCGCATATTTTCACAAGACCATTAATATCTAAGCTTTTGTCAAAACAATAGTCAGCACTGCCTAAAGCCTTCAAGCGCAGAAGCTTTATTGATGCTGCGTCTGAAAGATACTTCACGCTATATGCATAACGCTTGACGCCTCCCTCTTCCATCATATCAGTCTCATTTAGCTTTCTTGTGGTTATTAGTAACCTGCTTCCATTTGATAGGCAAGAAAGGTCGTTAGGAAGAAGTTTGGCCAGATCGCTTCCCCTCAAACCGTTGTCGATAAACAAAAAGACCGGCTGAGAGATTCTTTCTCTAAACAATTTGAATAGACGTTCTTTACCCTCGTCACAATTCCTTAGCTCAATCTTTTGAGCAAACAGGTCATTTAGATCCTGTTCTTGCAGCTGCTTAAGATCGGAATCTGAACAGTCTTGTTGAATATTGATTCTGCGGTGTTTGTAGGCGTTGAGATCGAGAGAGCTGAAGACAGCGGTTGCCAGGGTTGTCTTTCCTATGCCCCCAATCCCATACACCATCACACCTCTTGTACTTGATTGATCCTCCAGCTCAAGTAGCCCGATTACTTCAGCTCGCGCATCATTGATGCCAACTTCAAAAAATTCAACATAAATTTGCTTAGTTTATATCGTGCTTTACCAAATACAATATTTTCCAGATTTTTCAGTTCACTTTAAAACTTTATATCAGTGTGTTGTCTAAAGAATAACAAATTAACATATGTTTCATATGAAAAATTATAAACTATAAAAATAATATGAATACCTGCATTGGGATTTTCTCTTTGTGTGGAAGAGAGAGTGCGAGGAATCCGATTCAATATTTGTATTTCAGCACATTTGAATCGTGAATCTTTGAGGCATAACCGGTAGTTTAATACCTTGGAGGATTGTTTGTAAGCACGGTTGAGTACATTTTTTATGAAATAGTAGCCGCATTTGATGGAAAAAGCTATTCCAGCTGAAGTAGCATTACTCCCTGCTCCAGACGTGCTCTCTTCTACCTGCAATAACAGTGATAAATATGCTTACAATCAAACGAGTAAGTTCTTTATTAGTAAAGAGGGATAAACGCTTTTGATTTGGAGCTATGAACCAGTGAGATCACAAGCGGAGATCTCATCTCCGACATAAATATTCAACAATTACATTCTCTACAATCGGAGATCTCATCTCCAACATAAACATTCAACAACTACATTCTAATGGAGATGGGATTTGAATTTTGACGATAAGAACAACAATACAGCAACTTAACCATCGCACCATACCACTATTCATGAGTAAGTTATTTAATATCAAATTTAAAGTAGCATAATTTTTTAAGAAAACATGAAATACAGATGAAAAAAATAAGGATAAATTGTATGTACCTTGCCCATAATAAACTAATGATCAATTATAAATACCTTGTCAGTAGAAATGGCGTTCAAGCGTGCTTCAATGAAAGAGATTACTTCGTCCAGATTGCTCACGTCTTTCACCTCAAGAAGTGTAGTGAGTTTAACTTGGTCAAGATGGCTCACATCTTCTCCCTGAGGAATCAGAGTGGCATTCTGATCATCGTTCAAGGAGCTTACTTCCTCACGATGCGTCACAACTTCCACCTGAGGGGCATTTTCCTCAACATTTATGGAGTTTTCCACCTGAGGAAGGGCATTCTTCTCATCATCTAAGGTAGGAGTGCGGAAGCAGGAGCAATTTTTTTTACCCATTCTGAACTAACAACGAACAATGCAAGACTAGATTGAGCAAGCTTATGAACACACTCAAATTTACGCTTAAATGTTGATCTTCATTGATTAAAACTAAGCAAACGGAAAACAATTTATACCAGTTGGAAGAGGAATTTGAGAAACCCAGGGAGCAAGTAAGGAATAAGTATTATCCTAGACAAGAGGGACCATTGATGGGAATCACGCTACTTTACTTTATTTTGGAAAACTGACACAAAGTTATGAATCAAGTTACTTTACTTTATGTTTGAAAACTGACACAAAGTTATGCCCAACTTATGCCAAAATGAGGACTATAGAGTTTTGTTTTTCTGCTTTTTTCCGACAGCGTACCCAAGAAAATGCTTAACCTGGGGTTTAACTTTTACTTTAAGATCTGTTGCCTCAAGTTCAATCATGGGGACGTATGCTTGCAATTCGCTAATGTGACGAGATGGATGCTCATGGTTATCCTAGGCATCATAATAAAATATGATTCTCATTATTGATCGGTTAAAATATCTAATTAAATTTTTAAATATCTTGCAAGTTTTATGGGATAAAAGAACACGTCATATTGTTTGAGTATTTATTATAAATAGCAATCGCACCTTGGTGTGCAATGGGTACGTCGAAGTAGTGTGAAAGATAAATAAGGGGAAATTTTGTTTTTGTTTTGTTTTTATATTTGTGTAGGATATGAAGTCAATTGGTAGATCATTTAGCAAATGATGTCGTTTTATCTTGCCTTAAACCTGGTTCATTATTTCTTTTATCTCGCTTTAGAGCCTTCTTTTCTTCTCTCTTCCTTTTCTTCTCATCTTTTCTCTTCATTTGCAAATATATGAGAATAGCCCAATAATTAAAAAGAAAAATATATATCAAAATAATTGTATTAATGGGTCTATTTTAATAGAATAGACCAAAATGATTTGATTAGGATATACTCAAGTAGTTTGCTTAAGTATGTGAGAAATAGAACTCAGTAGAACTCTCCTCATTATATGTGATATTTAATGCATAAATATATGTGATATTTAATGCATAAATATATGTGATATTTAATGTAATAGAAACTTTCCGACTAAATTAATTTGCCTAACCATGAACAAACATATGATTATATATAGATTATCACATATTTTATCTTGAGCTAACATTTATAGATTATCCTTTGATCCTGTTTTCCAATGGCCGTACCCATTAATTCATTAATTTGTGGCAATACAGTGAATGGTCAATTACGAAAAATGTTGGTCTATTTTGTTGCATACTTTTGTGCAAGATCAATTGGTACTAAGCAGTATCCTAATCAAATCATTTTCTGACATCAAAATGTTGATAGATAGAAGTAAAGAAGTGCATTTCTAATCTTTTTCATATCCATCTTAAGGAAATCTAGTTGTTGGTCATCTTTCTAATCTAGGGGTTAATGTCTTTGGTGGGGAGGGTCTTAAAGTCTTTATGGGTTCATATTTTCTAAGGCATGAAAGCCATGCTAAAGGATAATAAAGTGGGGTTAGGCAAAATGGAAGGCATATGAATGCAAATGTCCTTCCCTTGTTATTTTAGATTTTCATTTTGGGATTTGCTCACTTTTGTCTACTGTGCTTCAAACTCGCACTTTGGCCATGAGACCTTGGCATGCTTTGGTTTGATTTCATTTGAGTCATGGTTGGGTTTAACTACATTCTCAACTCTGGAGTTATGCTTTTATTCAGCTTTCATTAAACTTAACTCTTGCTTTAGTTTCTCTTATTGTGAGGTTTTTGGATTGGTTGTTTGCCTGTCTGCATTTTAGAAATTTGATGTCTATAGTATGGCTTCTAATCTATCACATTGTGTGCTCTTTATGTTATTTATGTATGTTCTTTATGTTATTTTTAATGGACCAGTAAGGGTTTAAATCTAAGACCTTCTGTTTATGTTTTAGGATGTTCTACCATTGAATAGAGTAATTTTATTTTGTATGAACTAGTTAGGATTTGAACAAAGGAACTCCAATGTATATATTGGAGTCCACTGAGCTATTAGCCACCTTTCAACTAGAGTTTTTGATAGAATTCTTATGATGATTTGGGTGTGACTCATTTTCTCCAACAAATAACACTGTCTTGTCTTTGAACATTATGCATGAAGTTATACTCATGAAAACAACCTTGAGTAAACAAGTTAATTGATAATTGTTGAGACCTCCTTACTTAATCTTAAGGGACTATGGAGAGTTGAGTGGATTAGGTACAAAGAATGCAAGTGCTAAAGGGTTGAGAGTTTCAAGCCTATGATCATTGATGACAAGTTGATCATCTCAACTATAGGGAGTGTGAATGGGAGATGTCTCAACGAGTAGGCCAACAATGTCTGGTTAGTTTGATAACAAAAATTGCCAATAGTAGATGCAACACTCATCACTAGCTTCATCTATGCTAGAAGATTAGTAGGAAATGTATAGAACACAAAAATTGTTTGAAAAAATGCTATAATGATGTTGCTATTGCATTGTACTGTGACTAACGACTTATACTGACTTCAAATATAATCACTGGTACTAAGAGACCCAGGTGATTTTTAAGCAAACATAATTACAAATTCAAACTTAGCAAGTTTTTCTAGCATCTTGCCATTGCATGCTAAACTCAATGCTTTGGATCAGGGATTGTGCCAATAGTTTGTTTAGTTTGATAGTAAATTCTTTTGTGTATGAAGAGCACACTATGTAGGCTTTATTGATATTTGCTTGGGTGGCATATTTTAGATTCACCTCCCAACTACAATTTGCTTGAATATTTTTGCCTACTTAGCACAAGAAATAGTTATTCTGCTACTCTGACTTCATTGATCTAAGTTACCGTTCACAAAAATGCTATTAAACAACTTCACATCACTTTTTCTTAATTGAAAAAAGTTGTGAGTAACCATGCACCAAAAAACCATAACTGAGTGGCCCAAACGGAAATGGAATTTCCAAGATGTTAAAAGCAACATAGTAATAGATCAAACAAATAGTTACATACAGAAAACACCAATGCATCTATGTGCATTCATAGTAGCTAACAAAAAAATAATTTTTTTGAATAGGAAGGAAATTACAGATCCTCTTGGAGCTGATTTAGAAGCTACCCAAAAGAGGAAACCAAGAAAAAAAACAAAGATTTGAATGTGGGTTGTAATCAATGTGTGATACAAACAGAGAGTAAAACCTTGTAAACCATTGATCAACACATAGATAGAGCGAGTTGAATCTCCCCTGTTTGTATCCCCTATTTTTTTCTTTACATAGATGGGTAATGTAGGGGGCATTTTGCTTCCCCAGGCTTGGCAATGGGGCAAGATGAGTTGAATACAAAAAACTCATCTCACAAATTTGCACAACAAGCACAACCTACTAATTGTCCATTCTAATTTTTCTCAAAAAGGAAAAATCAAAATAGTGAATATGAAACTACACACTAAATTCTAGGAACTTCCCGCATCATTCCTGGCCTTCACATGTCAAACCACATTGATACCCAAAGAGATTTTTGTGGGTTTTTTTAACACTTCAAGCAAAATAGCCTTTTTCTATCTGCATAGAAAGTTTATCTAGTTGACCATGAAGAACATTATGGTCTCGGGAAACTCACACCCTAAAAGCCATATATTCAATGCCGATGACTTCAAATAACACAAATCCCAGAAGCTCTGCCTATGCTCTTTCCAGTGGGCGTATGAAATTTACAATCTTTTAGTGAAGCTTTCTATGTTTAGTTCATAGAAGCTACCAGATGATTTTGAGGGTTGTGAGCCCCCATTTGCAACTTCTTCCATTTTTCACACAGCTTCAAACCTTGAAGCATAATACTATATGAATCTAGGGTTTACAAATTTAAAAGAAAGTATTTAGAAAACTATATAAACCTAGGGTTTTTGGAGGAAAAAGAAAAAAAGATAACAAATAATGGAAATACCTTAAAGAAGCTTTCAAAATTTGAAAGCAAAAGCAAAGCCCTCGCTTGCATGTACGATGCTCTGAAAAAGGAGTTGGGTTTTTAAGTTGTAAGCAGATGGCACAGTTGAAGTATTTCACAGGAGTTGGGTTTTTAAGCTATAAGCAGATGACACAGTTGAAGAATTTCATAGACCCTGACTAATGGCTCTCAAGTTGCTGCTTTAATCTATTCATAGTAAAGGAAAGTAAAACTGAAAATATTGGGGTTGGCACAACTCCATCGTTTGAAGTAGTGATATGTCGATTCCTCTTATTTCAATGGCAGTGAATTATGAAATAAAGACTATCGAACATGCCAAGGATAATCTCTCAAATGCACTGGCTAAAGACTACACAGGTGCAAAGGAGTAGTTGAGCATTGAAGTTTGATGAAAGGAGAAGCCCAGGTCATCAGAGAAGGCGGCGATAAAACTGTCACACGTCTTCTCCGCCGTAGCTAGCATCCTATTATTTGAAAGCTATCACAATCAATGGATAACCCAACATATAGCTATGAGGAATGGTTAGGATCGTCTGAACCTTCTTGCATTCCCTTATTGACAGTGTGAACCATTGATAGGAAAATAAGCTCGATGAATCCCACATAAGGAAATGCCTTCAACGTAATTAAATCACGGAATTCAATTCAAGTAGTCTATTTGAGTATTAGAGAGTTTTCTTTGTTAGCCACATCAACGAAACATGCATTTGGTTGTTGGTTTTTAAAAATTTCAAATGAACTTAAGTATCTTATAGATTAAGACAAATTTGTACACAACTTCTACAAATATAGTTGTTGGCTCATATTGGCAATTTCATCCCTTTTAATACTCAATTCACTTTGGTGAATGCCAAGTCACCCTTGGTAAATTGTATTGGTGAGACGACTAAACATTGACAATTTGAATGTGGCAAGAAAACCAAAAATAATTGTTAGTTGATTTCAACTTCCAAGGTCAGAGTCCTTGATTTTATTACATGAAAAATTTAAGTATCACTAACTCATTTGACTGCAAAATTCGATGAAAATGTCCGACGAAATATGTATAATTTGATGTATCATCGGGTGCTTGTAAAATTTGATGTAATTTTCAATTTTTAAAGTTTATCCTACATTTTCTTTTGAAATTTCGAATTTAACCTCAAGGTTCAAGTTGAAATGTCGCATCATTAGTTTCATTTAAATTTTGACAAAACATTAAAAATAGAAAATCAAATTGTACAACATAAAAAGTGAGTTAGTTTCAATTTATTAAGTGACAGTTGTTTTTCTCTACTT
This sequence comes from Sequoia sempervirens, assembly GCA_007258455.2. Lineage (NCBI taxonomy): Eukaryota > Viridiplantae > Streptophyta > Pinopsida > Cupressales > Cupressaceae > Sequoia > Sequoia sempervirens. Next base: position 59,953,006 of record VDFB02000015.1, read on the forward strand.
GAGACAGCTTGAGAACTAAGGACGACTTTGGGAAAAATCATCAGAAAAAATTCAAGAAGATATCGCCAAAGTTGAGGGTAGTCATTGTCTTTGCAGACCCAGCTTGTGAAGTCGATTTGTGAATTCCAGTTTGAAAAATCATATTTTAAAGCAACATCTCATCGATTTTCATTTTAGAGGTTTAGGTTTTGAGAATTTACGTCTAAATTTTGTTGTGTGGAATCACATAAGATCAAACTCAAGGAACATATTCTTGTGACTGTAATTTTATCCATAACCTATTAGTCATTTTGGCACAATTGTAAGCATAACAAATATATGATGCATTCATGTGTGACCCAAGTTTAATGTGGCTATGTTGTGATAGAAATGGAGGAACTCATATAATGTAGTTAATTCAGATTGTATAATGTAGGTGCTAATCATCATTGGGTGCATTCAAGTTGTCTCAAGTTTAATAGGTTAGGATGTAATTATAGCATGATCGAAGAGTGATTACCTCTTGTTGCAATAAAGAGCCTATAACTCTGGTTGATATGCAGAGTGGTTGTGTTATATCAATTATGTAGTGCATTCAAGCACAACCCATGTTTAATGGGCTATTCTAGAGAGTGATCAAGATTTTTCTAAACCTTATGAATGTTACTTAAAAGTGTATAGCTTAAACTACAAACCAAGTTTGTTACATACTTGAATGCAATCTTGGGTTACCACAACTATAATAATGTGATCTACTAATAACCAATATGGAAAGTATTAAAGCAAGACCCATGATATATAGGATATATTTCCCTAACCAGGTTTACATACCTTAATGATCAAACATAAGCTTTCCACACACTCTAGGATACAATCCAAGATCATACCACAACTTTGTCAAGATAACTAATTTTCTGACCCAAGATTTAAGGTTGTTTTTTAATACCAACATAAGTATTGGTAAGAGCATGATTAGGGTACAAACCCTAGGCCTCTGTAGAAACATAAACAATAACTATAGTGGATTAGTGAGGTTGCAATACTAGAAAGATTGAGACATTGTAGGTAATAACAAAATTTTGCAATCTAAAGATTGTAGCCAATAACAAGCACACTATGTAGCTTAGTGACATTTGTAAATGCAATCTACGGTAAGAAGAATGATAGTCACTTGAGATGTGGCAGTCAAAAAGAGGCTGAGCAGTGACAAGATAATAAAGCTCAAACCTTGCATAGTAAAGTGGAGATTTTAACAATGAGTTTCCTTACCCCCTTGCTAACCTTAAGGGTTTTTCAAATGCTTTGGTAGTGTTAGACAAGGCAAATGCAATTAGGGAATGACTATCCAAATGAAGTAACAGTGGTAATCATAGGTTCAATGTTTCTTCTTAGCCATTAATGTATAATGGAGGTAGTGGATTGCATGTTTGAGCAGTGTTTTGAGACTCATCAAAGATAGGAGAAAAGTGAATAATACCTTGTGGACTGTAAAGTAGTGTTAATAAGGTTGAAGGATCTTAAGAACTACAATACCATGAAACAATGAGTCCCTTGCAGTAAGTAGACAGTCTATAGGGCATAGTTTGATTTTATACTAAGGATGATCATGAAAGGAATCTTCAAGTGATAGTGAGTGAACTGTTTGAGATTGCAGTCTTAAAGGAAGTTAGCAAAGCAGTAAATGTGCAAGAGAATCAAATCGTACACAACAAACAATTCACAATGTTATCTTGCATAATACCTTGAGTTTGAAGGCAAAAATCTCATTGTATCTTCATGATGAAAGTGGTGACCTTAATGGTCAATCACTGGAAACCATGATTTTAAAACATGCTATTGTGCTTATGGAGGCAACATTTTAAGTAAGGCAGTGAGTGGTGGTTTGGAACAATGGCAGGTATGAAGGACTTGCTTTATATGCATACTATGCAGTCTAGCTTAAGACACCGTTCTTAGAAGAGATTGAAGATGGATTATGGAACTCAAGGGTTACCATGAAAAGGATTAAAGCAAAGACTGAGATCTATTTAAAAGCCACGGTCATGAAGATATTAAAAATGTCACATGCAAAAACCTAGTAGCTGAAGTAATGAATACACTGCCAAAGAGGATAGTGTGCTAGGGCAGATTTAGGAGATCTCCACATTATCTAATTATAGGGAAATACATCATTTATTTATTTTTTAATTAAAAAAAATCATTTAAAACCCTTTATAGGATACATTGATACTTCAAAAACCTCTGAAGAAATTTGAGATTATGCAAATATATGTCAAGTAAATACCTAGATTACAAATAGTAGCAAGAACAATGTAAGATTTTTTGAGCAGAGCAAGAATGAGATAAGAAGCAATGAATCCTATGCCTCCTTTCACACACATCTCCTCACCGTTCTCTGTCATTTTTTACTGAAACACTTCCATTTTGGCCCATGCTTGAAAATAATGTTTTTGAAAAAGGTTTTAGAGTATGTTTATTAAAATGAAAACTCCATTCCGGCTACCTTAAAAATAATATTTGACAAAAGTTTCGTGCATGTTTATTAAAGTTTTAGAGCATTTTATGGCTATATTCTCGTGATTCCTAAATGATTTTATTCAAAATGATTGTGATCAAAATAAACAAGGCAACATTTAGCCATTCTTTTATTTGTGTGACTAAATACCTTGTAGAATCAATCCACTCAAACTAGTAATTTATTTACTCATTTATAAATGAGCGCAAAAACAGCGTGACTCTAGGTCATTTTAGTTGTTGTGACTAAGTTTTATCACCTAGTCATTTATTTCCATAAATTCCCAATTAGTGTGTGCTTCCTTGTGTGATTAGGGCTCTCTCAATGTTGAGGGCCCTAGGGATAAGCTCGTCATAAGAAGTGACTCATTGCATTTTTAACTAAAAGGATAAATTTGTATTGACATTAACAATGATGATTCACTCTATTACTCCTTAGAATGGGTCACTTGTTTTACTAGCCTGCCACTCCATCGCTAGAAGGAAGTTTGCATCGAAAGTTCAATATTCCTCGGATTTTAGAGTCCAACGCTTGGAAATCATAGTAACCGACTACTGCCTTTGGAATTAGCATTTTAAAGTGTTTTTTGGGGTCATTAACTTCAGACTATCTTCTCTTTTGCAGGGGTGGTTGCATGCCAATTTTTTTGGGTGTAAAATATCAGAATTATTAGATTATGTTACCTGTCTATGAATAAAAATTATTGGAGTGTGAGTTTGATATTTTTTGAAGATCTAAATAGTCAAGTTTGGTAAAGAAAAATCATATGAGATAATATTAGTCTAGAGCAAAATGAAGAGACACTTGATAGATTGTGTAATAGGATTGAAAAAGAGAAAGGTGATGGAATGTTATTGTCCCTTGCAATAATTGGGTAAGGATTATAGAAGATCTAATTTCCTTTAACTACAAACAACTAAGAAACATTGTAGGCAAGATAGTCACGCTGAAGGGGCATGATTTATTGTCCATTGGTAAGTTGTTCATTATATGTGTTTATATTGGATTGGAATTTGTAAATTGCTTTTATATCGCTTTCAACATTTTATATATATATAATCACTTGATCATGATCATGGTTTATTTGTGTCTATCATTATTATAAAGGTGGCACCCTAGGCGATGATATGGATTATCACGTCCTAAGAATGTGGTTTTGGTACGGATCTAACATGGAGTTGTGAATATCGTAAGATGAAGTTAATGATCCTAAGGGAAGAAAGATGACTCATGCACCAGAAACACGTAGCTTGAAGATGATGGGTACAAAATACATTGATCCATGACACATTTAGTGGTAGAGCTGATCATGATGATCGAGATGAATTTTCCGATGTTTATGATTTACCTATATTTGAGAAGGCATATGAGCCCCTTTATGAAGGCTTCCAAACAACTCTTCTCTCTATTGTATTGTTGTTGTTGAACTTGAAGGTTATGAATGGTTTATCAAACATAGCAATCTCACGGATGTTAAAGTATGTCATATATGTCATCTTTTTTCATCTATTTTAATTTCCCGTTAGTTCATCACTAGTAAATAAAAGATGAAATATGTACCATTAATATTCTTTATATGAACAAATTATTTTTTGTTGTAGATTGATTGGTGAATTTTGTTACCACCATCAAATATTTTACCTCACTCATACCGAGATTTATGTGCCATTATGAAAGATATCAGAATGGAGTATCAATCAATAGATGCATGTCCCAATGATCATATTATATATCATAAACAACAGGAATTTGCAACAGAATGTCTAGAATGTCATATCAATAGATATCGAATAGATCAATCCAACAAAAAAGGTGTGCCTCAAGTAAGGTTCTCACATATTCCCATTGACCTAATGCACGCTAAATCCATTATTTAGGTGCTAAAGCTTAGCTTAATCATGGATTTCACTCATGCATGGAATAGAAGTGGGAGATAACATTCTCTCGAATGCCCGCTGGGATGGTTCTCAGATTAGGGACATAGGAGGGTAAAAAATGTCACATCTTTTAAAGAACCCTCAGAATCTCAGTTTTCATTGGGAGTGGATGCGTCAATCCCATTTGGAGAGCTAAGATTCATTTTACCTCGCGGTTTGTTTTGTTATCAACAATAACATTCCTACATGGATGTCAATAAAGAGGGAGCACATAATGCTGTCAATGATTGTTCTAGATATTTGTTTACATCAATTTTCTTTAACGTAGTAGCATCTCATTTGTCTTATTTGTTGCATAATGACATATTTTTTTCATTCAATAGTCATGTACATTAATTTATATATATTGCAGTAAAATGGTTATAATAATTATGTAATGTTTATGCTCATTCAACTAGGTAAGTACCAAGTTAAAGATATGAATATATATATCGAGCCTCTTATCGATGAGTTACTAAAGTTATGGAATGACGTCACTATGTATGACGTGTCTAGACCAACAAGACAAAGACAATTTCAATTCCATGCAATGCTTGTATGGCCAATTCATGATGCCCCAGGGCTAACACATTTTTGTGGTATGTTATAACGTTCGACTGCACTTTAACAATATTTAATTTGATGAAGTAGATATCATGCATATTTTTAAAATAATCTATTCATTATATATAACTATTGAAAAACATCTTTTCAATGGGAAAGAGGAGACTACATCAAAACCACGAAGAATGACAATCTTGCCTATGGAAGCTGGAATATAATAGAATTAATCGGCCAAGGTTATACATCGATCAAATTGTTTATCTATCATAGTATATATATGTTTTGAATTTATGTATTTTTATATTGTGTTGTGTTTTACTCATGTTGTAATTGAAAATGAATGTCGCCATGAATTGCCGAATTCAGAGAGGTCAGTAATAGCTAAGGCATTAATGTAATAATTTCCACAGTGGACCTAAAAGTTATCTCAAAGACAATTTAGTAGGTTGCCCTACTATGAGTAGCTACATAACCAGTAACTTGTTTGGATACAATGCATATTGGAAAGAATATAATAGAAATGTTAAGGAAAAATATTGGATGGAAGGTACGATACAAAAGAAAATGTTGCACCTGTAAGTATATCTGTGAAGCCAATCATGCAATGAAAAATGTCATTCAATTAAATAGTGATGGAGACCAAATTAATATAAGTGCCCTTCCTTGGTTATTAATAGAGCAGCAAAGTAATGCTATAAAAAAAGTCATACAAAAAATTCGATTTCCCACAGGATTTGCTGCGAACACAAACAATATAATAACAAAGAAAGGTGGAATTTGGGTCAGAAATGAAAACGCATGATTGATACCTTCATTAAGGTAATTATTCTGGTATATTATATACACTTGTATAATGCATGTACTTTCAGCAGTATTGTGTTTACTACTTTTGAAAAAATAATGAAAAGATCATTTTATAATTGTTGTAGTACGTTCTACCTCTATCTCTCCCAGACAACTTTGACAACAATGTCAAGCAAGTTATATATGATATTGGAAAATACATGAGGGGTGAAGCCACAATAGTGGTTTACAATTGAAGTGAGGAAGGAAAACTCACAAAAATGAATGCATGGAAAAAAAATTGATTTTAAGGGTTCGTATGAACCTATTGGTTCTACCGAACCTATTGGTTCGACTGAACCCATTAGGGGTTCGCTAGAACCTAGGTTCGGGCGAACCCTCCTAATACTTTCTCGCCAAAAAGTCCATCAAAACCCCTTATAGAAGGGGGGTTCGAATGAACCAGGGTTCGAATGAACCCTAGTTCAAGCGAACCCCTAGTGGTTCACTCGAACCCCCTTTATTCCTCATCCCCTCCTTGAGACACAAAAAAATTGAATTTTAGCACTTCGGAGCTTGGGTTGAGGATGAAAATGGAGGAATCTTCACAAACCCAACTTGAATTAGGTAGTCCTCAGAATGAGCTATCCAACGAATATAATTTTAATATGTTTTGGTTTTATTATGTATTTGTTTTTTTAGTTTATTAAACATAAGTTTTTCATCAAAAATGAAGGTCTCTGTTCTGCATATGTGGAAAAATAGTAGATTATGATTTTTTTTTTTGAAAAATATGAGTGCACTAGATATTGAAGTCCTTGATCCAACAAAAATAAAAATTGAATTTCGAAGTATACAAAAAAAGTTATGCGTTATACGGTCATGCTGTCTGAATTGTAATTGGTTTGACTTTGAAACTTGATTAAAGAAAAAATATTCCATAAAAAACTGTCTAACCAAGTGGAAGCACTAGATATTAGAGTTACAAATCTAAATTCGAAAGAATTAGAATTTATCCTTCATGGAAAATAAGTTATGCGTTATACAGTGTGTGTCACTTTTTAAAAATGTTGTTTTTTGAAAAAAGCTAGTTTTCATGGGAGATGGAAAAAGAAGTGCAATCTAATTCCAAAAATTTTGAAAAAAATATTTTTAGAATCTATAGACAAAATGTGACGAGACTCTACTTTTTCATCATCTTCAAATTCTTCATGGTTTAGTCGCTATAGGTTCCCGAATGTGAAGATTTAGTTTAAAAAAATAATTTCAGTGTCTAGTTTGGCCAAAAATTGTAAACCACTATTGTGGGATCACCCTGAGGTAAGTAGCGATATTTGTTCAATTCGTTGTATACATCTTATAATTGCCATTTGTTTGACTTGTTATGTAATATACTGTATATTTTTTTTAAATCTCGTTAATATATTTGTGCATTGAATCACTTGTAGATGGTTGTCATCTAAAGAAATCCATAAAGAAGATATAAACTATTGGAAGAGAAAAATTCCTCGTCTAATGTGTGAAATGCAAAAGTGTCTACTTTCGGCATTTTTCAATGCACAAGAACACTACCTCATACACCAAGTTGAGGAGATTGAATTGTGTGGACCTGTACACACAAGGTCAATGTGGATGGTTGAGAGGCACTTGAAATTTTTGAAGGCTTTAGTTAGACAAAGAGCACATCCTGAGGGTTCTATGGTGGAGGGATATATGGTATACCAGACCATGGTGTACATTAGTGAATATCTTTCTAAGTTTGCAACAAAGATCCATGTAGATCACATTTGGGATCCCAACTCCATTAACAAATTCGAAGGGGAGTACCTGATGGGGAAAGGTGAATTGAGGAAAGTGAAGGTATTAATTATAAGATGGTCATGGAGATTAATTGGGGCCATTTTACATATGATTTTTATGTATATTTTACTTATTTAATTTTAATCTTCAATATACATCAATTATAATTAAAGTTGTACTCATGGTATTTAACTAATTATCGATGGATTTGTGAATTTCAAAATTTTGTCTGAGTTAATTCGAGTGGGATGCACTACATTTGTACATGCATCAACAATCTTGATTGGATGATAAGAAGAGTATGGGTTGAAACGATATGTCAACAATGCAGTGGAGTGCATTAACATGGGAAGGTGTGGCTTCATTGGTTAAAGAAGCTCATCGTAATGGAAATTCCAATGTTACACAAAGGGAAATTGATTTAGCATATGGTTTAAGAGATAAACAAGTACGTATAAACATATTAATCACCCATATTATTTAATTATTTTCAATTATATTGATGTATATATGTTGAGATTATTTTCTTTGCATACATTTGGCCAAGAATAAATATGTTTATTAACTAGAATACAATAAATTTTTACATGTTTGACATATTCTTGGTGAAACACCCTGAGGCTATGTGGTACCATGTTGTAAATTTGAATCAAAATGTTGGATGACGTAGAAAACTTGTGATTCTAGTATAAGCTGCAGTCTTTTAGGTGACTAATCGACTTTAATCTAGAAGCAGCACATCGGGGAAGTCTTAGAAAATCGATACTATGGGATTTTGGATGATATACTTGAGTGTGACTTTAAGTCCTTGGATTAATTCTATTAAATTAGATCTATATGTGAGCTACGATTGAATGAAAATGATCGAGGAAAGGCTGTTGTGAACATGATAGTAAATTTTACCATGGTGAATACAAGGTTGGTGGCCAATTTGAAATGAGCCTATGTTCTTCCAAGCCAATGTGAGTAGGTATTTTTTACTCGAGGAGGTTCGGAGATAAACCGGGTTGGTCATTTGTTCGGGCGATCCGAGAGGTAAGAAGAGTATAATGGCATTGGGAAGAAGATGCCTAAAGAACTAGAAGATGATGTAGATGATGTCCGGGATCAACAGTTAGTTGATGATGTCCCTGACGAAGATGTCGAAGAGGAGGAACTAGATCATGATGATGTAGGAGTTAATGTTCATGAAGATGATATCCGTGTGGATGATGACATTATCGAAACTAATATCGATGATGATGATGATGATATGATCAATCCTTACAATGTCGAATCTGGATTGGATGATACCGACAAAGAGTTGGATGAAGAAGAAGATCAATGACATTGAAATGTTTGAGTTATGCGATTATATTATCTATTTGATATTAATTTTTTGATAGAATTATATTTGAATTATGTGGTTACATAATTAATTCATGATGTTTTTAATTTTTATGCCATTACATAATTAATTTAATGATGTACTTTTTAATGTTTGAAAGGTCAAAAAATTAAAACATTTCAATAGTGATGCTAACAACCTTGAAATTAGTGTGTTTTATGTTTCATGTGATCATAAAAGATTAAAAAGTCAGTTATAGAGGTGGTTGTTTAGTGGTTGATGTGGAAAGGAATTTAAAAGGCATAAAGTGATCATTGTAATGGTTGTTGATGGTTGAGGATTTAAAATACAAGCTCTTGACATTCAAAAATTTGTGTTTTTCTTCAAAATTTATGTATTTTTCTTGTTATGCAGCACTGTACGGTCACATGCAGCCATATTTTGATGTGAAATCAATTCCAGGTCGTGAAGATATGTGTTAGCTTTGATTTGAATTTGATTTGAGGGCTTAAGGAATTTATTTAAGTTAGAAAGCTTCATTTCTTTGCATACAACCCGATTACACTATTTTTTAGGGTTTTGTAGTCCAAACATGATATAAAGGGGCTCTTACACTTTTTGTGATTACTGTAGCTTGTGTAAGATGCCCCATGGATACTGTTGTAATTGTAGGATGCATGAATAGGGCGTATGATGAGAAATAAAGAAGGTATAACTGCTGTCCTCTAGAGTTTTGTGAAGAAAAGCATGTGAAATGAGAGGTTCAAGCCTAGGTTTCAACAAAACATGTATGGGAGATCTAATTTTATGAATTTTTATCCGTATGCTGAGACCTAATGGGTTGTTTCCTAAGCTTGAATATAAATGATACACACACACACACACACATATATATATGTATGTATGTGTATGTATATGTATTTTTTAAATGTAAATGTAAGTAATTACTGGATGCTCTAAACTAAAAATTTACGCATATCATTAAAAGAAATCTATATCTATGTATATAAATGTATTCCTAAATCACAAAAATTAATAGTACGAAATATAGTTTTTGTAGTGTTTATAGATACAACATATCCATAAATTAATGCCATTGAAATTCTAAAGTCTTCCAACACATATAATATGAAATCGATCAAACTATTAAACTACATGAGAAATGGCCAACTTGATAAATGCATATGTATGTGTATTTGTAAATGAAGTGTAAAATAAATAAGAATAATGAAAATTATAAAAGAATACAAGGAAAGGTTTAGAGTTTAGAGTGGGAGAGAGATAGAGGGTAGAGGGTTTAAGGGTTTAGAGTTTAAGGGTTAATGGTTTAGGGTTTAGGGTTAAAGGTAGAGGGTGTTGGTTTGTTTTTTACACTGTAACTAGGTTGGTCATCTAATCTACCTATGAGATTGCCAATTCCAATCAAGGGTAGCTCGAAGGACCTGGACCAACTAACGAGGACTTTAAAAAGCCTCCTACACTTTGGGTTCTACAAGACCTGAGAGGGTGATACCTTAATGTGTTTACAACCTCTGCACCAATATCATAAACAACATTAACACATAACAGATAATCCCATTGAATAGCTCAACACAATAGGATAATATCGAATAAAATTGGCTGTTCACCGATAATATCAACTATGTGGAGCATGAGATAACTACAACACAATCCATAGTAAAATATAGTCATTAATTTGCAATTTGTAGCAAGCTCTAGGAAAAGACAAACAATTATTGAACTACCCAAATAAGTACAACTTAGATCAGTGCCATATATCCATTGCAGGAGTCAAATTCATAAGCATCTAAAGGTTTATGACAGATCTAATACATAACATATAACTTATAAGATCCTTGACAATATTGCATTACAATTTCATTAGTATGCATTCTCACCCAATACTACTTATCAAATCCTTATACAGAACATATCCGCCTATAATCCCATTCAAGCATTTTAATTAATTACTTGAATTAAAGCTAAAATAAGGATTATACACACCACAACAATGAGATGAATGAAACAACCCTTAGTCATCTTATTCAAAATTCGGATATGCATGTATAGTGGAGAGACATGAGTTTGAATTTATCATTTCAACTCAAATGCTAGTACTTTTATACAACATTAAATCCCTATGAATTCAAAACCGATTGCAGAATAACTCAGAACCTAAATTGTATTTCTCTCTAAAACCATCAAACTTTACAATTTGCTCTGCAACTTCACCTAGAATCAACCAAAATTATCTAACTTGCTAACCTGTACTTCTGGCCTTGAAATATTTCTTATAGAAAATGAATGAGCAAACAAGCATCGGGCCAGAAAGTACATATCACCAGCCAAATGAAGCATTTGGTGATATTCCAAAAATCATTACAACAACCATCACCCTAGAGAATATTCCCGTTCATCATGTCAGCTGAGAAAAATTGAGGCAACAATAAAAAACCACAAGAAACCCACATCGAGACTGCCATCAAAGCAAAACCGGAGGCCGTTGTAACCGCAACATCTGATTTACCACCCGTTAGTAATTCATTCTTTTATTCCTCCTCAGTCAAATATTTATCTACCCACCTTTGATATTCTTCATCAGTCGGCTAGTCAAAATTAATTACCTCATTCACCTTGGCATTATAAGGTGTGTATTTTACTGCTACCTGATTTGCATCTCTTTCAAAAGATTCCAAACAGGAGCTGGTACTAATGATTTTATCCATACAGCTCACCAACAAGTCATAATCTGAGTCATCACAAATTAAATTAATTTGATTATTGATGACCTCAGCTGCCTGACCCTGCCATTGCTGGAATGACCTGATTTTCCCTTGCTCATCAATTATATCAGGTAACAATGTCTTACCCCAATCATTGAAATTCTTCACCAACTCCCTAATCTTCCTACTCAAGTCATCTGGTAAGGTCTGAAAACCTTGCAATGATTTTACTAACACATGAGTAGGCTTTAATGATTGGGGCCTATTGTTTGTATCAAACTTGAGGCCTTATACATGACATCCAGATCCCTGGCCCTAGGGATCCAATTTTCAATCAATGGTATCACTACCTCTTGATCCCTATCAATATTCTTTATTGCATCTAATAGAAAAGAATAGAAAGAATGTATAGATAGAAATTTATTATCAACCTTTTCATTCAAATGCCTTAAAACAGTAGTAGCAATCTCTTTTTTCTTTGAAAGAGATACCTCGTCACTTACCCTCAAAGATTCCTGTAACTCATCAATTCTTTGCAAGAGATGCTTCTTTGTAGGATCAACAGAGCATTCTGTTTCTTCATCAATTTCCTCTAAAGAAGGGGTGAAGGTAGGATTCTGACTGGGAGACCCTGGTGTGGAAATAATTGGAGAAGCAAGAGACACTGACCCTGCTGTGGAAGGTAATGTACTGGTCCCTAGAGCACTTGATGTCTCCCCAATCTATCTATACCTGAACCTTTCCACTTCAGTTTGCAACTCAACATTTCTCTATTGCATCTTGCTGTATTCTTCAATCAAAAGGTTATACTTCTCCATTAGGCTTTTCTTTTCAATAGCCTTTTAATAATTCTAATAAGACATTCACAGTTACAAATTAGTATTCGGGTAGTTGAGGTCTCCAAGTTTCCTATTTTTCATTAATCCCTCCCACTAATGTTTGTAATATTTGGCTTTCTCCCTTTGTGGGGCCAATGCCCAAATTGCCAAGGTTTCATATTCTTCACTGAAAGCAGAATCTTGAAGTGTTGCCTTGAATTCTTCTTCAGATTCTTGCAAGGGATGTTTGGACTTCATAATAGCATTAAAGGCCACTGCATCTACAATGTCCCATTCAGGAAAAATCAATACACCAGCCTGACTCGCCAATTTTCTGCCTTCCTCAGGAGTGATGTTCTTAAATTTTTCCATTAATTCAGCTTTCACTTCCTCATCATTCTCCTGGTCTGACCTGTCAGGTCTTAGTTCTCTTCTCTCCTTACATTTATTTTGTTATTCTTCAAACTTCATCCTCCATACCAATTGCAAGAATACAAGAGTCTTTAAAAATGCATTGTCGTCTAGAAACTCCTTACATGCTTCCATTCTTGCATCTTGTACACTTTTTCCTTTCATATCTAAATGAGATAAAACCAATTCAGCTGGCCTAAGAGGGGAAGGCATACCAACCTGCATGTCCCGGACAAGAATAATAATTTCATCCATCAAACTCTCATGTGGTTGATCAGTTCTTTTCCTCTTAGGCCTTAGCTCAGATGGTGGTGATGGGGGACTATCTTTTGGTGATGACTCTAAATCAATGATCTTAATTGCCCTAGGCACTTTGAATTTTGGACTTGGTTGTGAAGGAAACTTCATAATTTGCTTCCCCTTTCTGTCCACTTCTTTCTCATCACTATTGCTATCCTTTTTTCTCCTATAAATGGGCCACTTTTCTGTAGGCTGGTATGCTGCCTTTGTTTAAATGGTTTAAGCACTCCGTTCTTGCACACCTGCACTTTCCAAGTTTACTTCTTTTGGCTGTCAAAGTGCCCATAATCTCTTTGAAGTTCTCCATCAGAAAATCAATTCTCTTATGGTGGGATTGAACCTGGATCATATTTCGATCCATTTTGTACTGGGCTATCTTAATAGCTTATCATGGGCTATCCATTTCTCCTTGTTCAACTCCTGCTTATTTAGGTCGAACTCATTTCTGATCAGGTCCTCAGGAAAGTTGAACTCATGCACAAACTTGTCAGCCTTTATTCTTTGTCTAAAAAGGGTAAAGAAACCCTCAGGATCATGTTGCTGCTTTGGACCACATCTCAAATGATAATCCTCAAAGAATTTCTCAAAGTGCACCCATCCTCCTTTTGAAAAGGAAAAATCAGATACCATTGTATAATCAAGGAAAAATGTTCCCTACTCCCTCCTGTGAGGTTGTCCCTATGGATGCTCATTTGCCACATAACTTCTCAAGAAACCCCACTTTGGTGGCATTACTGTATGCCGCGATATGAGGGGGTTCTTAAGAACCATATACCCTCAAACAAGTGTCAATTTGGTATGGGATAATGTCACCCCACTATATTAACTTAATTGCTTCCTTCCCTTGGTCTGCCGAGGAAATCATGTAATTCCTCAGGAATCCTAGGTACATTCACCATCAATCTAGCCCTCAATTTGGAAGCAAAACAATTATCAAATTGCACATAACTAGTGCTTTCCTTATTACAAAATAAATCTGCAGCCCATATCTGTATTAACAATCTTTCTCCATCAATCGATTGCCTTAATTTCATCTTCTCAGAGAAGAAGTCAACATTCTTGAATAAAAACATATGCATCAGCATAGAATACCAAAATAATTGAGTGTCGGTATCATTTTTCTGCAGCTTTGACAGACCCTCATGTATCCTCTTAGCCAAGAAAGAAGCAAAGTCATATGTGACAAAGAAGTTAGGGTGTTGTATTTGCACCCCCATGAACATGTATGCAATGGACATCACCGCACCAGGACTGAAACCGAAAATCTGACACAATGAATAAAAAGTGGCCAGGAAATGATTTGCAAAACAATTTAATCTGAAAGGTTCCTCATCACTGGGGCTGATATGAAATATTGAACCTCCTGCCCTAGCCAGATGAGGTGGAAGCAATTTAGCTCTAAAAAGAGACTTCAACTTTGCATATTCCTGCTTCATTTTCTTAAGGTTGATAGGCACCAAGTCCTCACTCGGTTCACTCAAGTCAAAAATCTGTTGAATATCATCTCTGTTAATGCTTAACAAAACCTTTCCATCATTATCCCTAATTACCCGTGTGACAGGGTCATATCTTGCAACTACTGCCCTAAGCAAGTCTACATCAGGGAAAACATTTGGTACCACCAGCTTCCCCATATCATACATCCATCCATTTGAAAAATGGTGAGGCAAATTCCTCTGTCCATACCACAATATGAACATTTCCAAACCCGTGAGAGGAACCCTAGCATCGGCTATGTTGGAACAATTGTATACTAACCCCTCCCTCAAGATTTTCCCTCTCATCAGAACCAATCCCTTCTTTCTATCATTCGTTGACAAGGGTAATTGATCCAGGAAATCATCATACAGGTTTCTTTTTAAATAGTCAATGTGGCCAGAATGTTGCTTGGGTGGTGCCATCTTGGACAAACTAGGGCTTCTTATAACTTCACACTTCAAATAGCTAGGACTAACCAGAGATATGAAATTACATAACAAAATATTGCAATTTCTCACAATTTAAATAAACTATAGCCCTAAAACATTTATCAACAAGCCCTATGATAAGTACAACAAATCTTTTCCTTAATTCAAGCATAGAGTGACCGGAAACACAAAAATTAACTCACGACTCTTTTCGCATAAATCCCAAATTCTAGCTGTCAAGGTTCACAACCTTGCTCTCGACTCTGAAACTGCTTCACAAAATACCTGAATGCTTTGTGACACACATAAAGCAGGAAAATTGATTTTATTTTGATCAAATTGTGCCAGTAAATTTCTCATCCGCCATTAAAGCTCACTCGTGCGTTGCACAAACGAATCTAACCATATTTGATGCATATTTAAATTCGAGCCATCGATCCTTCATTTTGATCAAATCATCAACGACTACCTTCAGAATAGGCTGACACAATCGCCAACATGGCCATAAGGGGCCCACCATACCATACGCTACGAAGGAAGTCCACGTGGCGGTTGCCCGCGATATCGCAATCGGTAAAAATCCTGCAACTTTGGATCACGTGATGGCGGGAAACCGTAGATCTTGAGCATCAATGATCTCGTTCCTTCAACAAAGTCATCAGCCCTATCATTAACCCTCGAGCAACTTTTCCATCAAGATTATAACACATCCGTCGATTTGAATCACGTGCATCTTAAGAGCACTTTAGTAACCCACCTTTTAATGTATTTAATGTTGGATTAATGTTCCACGGTATTTCCTTTATTCTTTCAGCTTCATCAGATGAGACACGTGGCGACCACCCGTGATATCGCGATCGACCAAAGCACTGTGGTGGGGCCATCGCGGGATGGCGGGGAACGGTTGAGATCAAATGGTAGTTGATCGACAGTCACACAATTTCATCCCCCAGAAGGACACATGGTGCCCGCCCATGATATCACAATCGGTAAAAATCATGCAGCTTCCGATCACGCGATGGCGGGCAACCATTGATATCCGAAGGAAATTTGATCAACGGTAGTACAAATTCGATCCCTTCTGTAAAATAAAACATTCATTAAAAAGGACGAGGGGACATCACTAGGCCAATGGTAAACAACGACATAAGTTGTTTTTTAAAAGATGAAACATGGGGCCAACCGAGACTTAGGAAATAAAACCCTACAGAGGAAATAAAGTATTAAAATCAAAGGGACTCAGCCTAGATGAACCGATATGACATAAGTTGTTTTAAAACCCCATCAAAAGTAACAGCGAAATAGAACCCAGCCAAAGCGTGAAATAAACATTCTGGTTTTACATGAAGACAAAGCTAAAACTCCAACCCTTAGAAAACTTGAACACCATGAAAGACCAGAGACATAAGGCAAGGCATGAGTGAAAAACAAGGAGAAAAATACTGAAGTTCCATCAGTGGCTCCAGCTGGGGATGATCATTCCACTGGAATGAAGTGAGAATCTAGAATCTCAGGTAGAGCAGACCAAGATGCAGAGACGACCAAGAAGGGACTGTTTGGACAAAAGAACCCCAACTATGTACACAATATATACAAAATATACAAACCTAAACTATTGTTCATGGAAAATAATACTTCAAGTGAAGTATAACTTCAAGAACTGTCCATGAACTGGAAGTTCCAGAAGATCTCCTGTCATATTTTGGAGGAAGTTCTCAAGGATCTTATATGTTATGTGTTAAATCTGTCATAAACCCTTAGATGTTTATGAATTTGACTCCCTCAATGGATATATGGCACTGATGTAAGTTGTACTATTTGTATGGTTCAATATTTTGTTTGTCTTAACCTAGCGCTTGCTACAAATTGCAAATCAATGACTATTTTACACTGTGGAATGTGTTGTAGTTATCTCATGCTCCAAATAGTTGATATTACTGATGAAAAACCAATTCTATTCAGTATTATGCTATTATGTTGAGCTATTAAATGATATTATCTGTTGTTTTTACCGTTGTTTACACACAATGTTACAGGGTTGTAAATGCATTAAGGGATCACCCTCCCAGGTCTTGAGAGCCCAAAGGTAGGAGGTCTTAAATCATCATCATTGGTCCAGGTCCCTTCTGAGTCTTTGATTGAATTGGTAATTCCATTAGGTAAATTAGAAGACCAACCTAGTTACAGAAAAAACAACCAACAGGTAGAGGGGAGAGAGATAGCGATTCAAAGAGAGGAGACAGAGGGAGGGAGAGAGATAGAGGGTGCAGGGTTAAGGGTAGAGGGGAGGGAGATAAGAGGAGAGAGAGAGACTTGAGAGAGGAGAGGGGGTAGGAGGGTGAGACTTGAGAGAGAGAGGGAGGGGAGGGAGGAGAGATAGAGGGTAGAGGGTAGAGGGAGGGTTAAGGTTAAAGGTAGAGGGGAGAGATAGAGGGAGGAGAGAGAGAGAGACCAGAGAGGAGAGGGGGTGGAGGGAGATCTGAGAGAGAGAGGAGGAGGGAGAGAGAGGGTAGAGGGTAGAGGGTTTGTATAGTTAAGGTTAAGGGTTAAAGGCAGAGGGAGAGAGATAGAGGGAGTGGGAGAGAGAGAGATAGAGGGTAGAGGGATTTAAGGATTTACAGAGTGGAGAGAGAGAGAGAGAGAGAGAGAGAGAGAGGAGAGAGAGAGAGAGAGAGAGAGAGAGGAGAGAGAGAGAGAGAGAGAGAGAGAGTGGAGGAAGGAGAGAGAGGGAAAAGAGGGAGGGAGGAGAGAGATATAACAGAGGGTTGAACATAGAGGGTGAGGGTTTATTTAGAGCCTATAAGCTAAGGGTTTAGGGTTTAGGGAGTGGAAGAGAGATAAGGGGTAGATGGTTTAAGGGTGGAGGGGAGAGAGATAGAGGGAGTGAGTGAGAGATAGAGGGTAGAGTATTTAAGGATTTAAGGAGAGAGAGAGAGAGAGAGAGAGAGAGAGAGAGAGAGAGGAGAGAGAGAGAGAGAGAGAGAGAGAGAGAGAGAGAGAGAGAGAGAGAGAGAGAGAGGAGGAAAGCTAGGGAGGGAGAGAGAGACTCGAGAGAGAGAGAGGGAAAGAGGGAGGAGTGGAGAGAGATACCCAGAGGGTTAAACGTAGAGGGTAGAGGGTTTGGCTGGCTCGAGAGTCAAGGTTAAGGGTTTAGGGTCAGGGAGGAAGAGGAGATAGGGCAGATGGCTTCAAGGTTTAGGGTTAAGGTGGAGGGAGAGGATAGAGGGAGTGAGTGAGCGAGAGAAAGCATCTAAGAGAGGGAGAAGGGGCAGGAGGAGACTCTGAGATAGAGCAGAGTGGAGGAGTGAGGAGAGATAATTGAGAGAGGGAGGAAAAGCTAGGAGGGAGAGAATTG
>VDFB02000015.1:59971503-60013088 GCA_007258455.2 Sequoia sempervirens
TAAACCTTAATCTATCAATCCTCAACCCTCAACCCTCAACCCTCAATCCTCTACGATCTATAATATACAACAAACCCTCAACCATAAATGGGAGAGACTTGAGAGAGAGAGAGATGAGAGGGAGAGAGAGAGTTGTCTAGCTAGGGTGGGAGGGAGTGAGACCTGAGAGAGAGAGACTTGAGAGGGAGAGGGAGAGTTATCTAGTTAGGGTGGGGGGAGATACTTGAGAGAGGGAGAGAGGTTGGGAGGGATATTTTGAGGGAGATTCTTGAGAGAGATAGAGATGAGAGGGAGAGAGAATGATAAAGACTTGAGAGGGAGTTGGAGTGAGAGAGAGAGAGAGAACTGAGGGAGGGAGAGGGGGTTAAGTGAGACTGAGGGAGAAGTGCTATGGAAGAAAGAGGGTTATCTAGTTAGGATGGGAGGGAGATACCTAAGAGAGGGAGAGGGGGTGCGAGGGATATTTTGAGGGAGAGACCTGAGAGAGGGGGTTGGAGTGAGAGAGAGTAGTCTAGGTAGGGTGGGAGGGAGTGAGACCTGAGATAGAGAGAGACTTGAAAGGGAGAGAGAGAGTTATCTAGTTAGGGTGGGGGAGAGACCTGAGAGAGGCAGAGGGGTTGGGAGGGATATTTTGAGGGAGAGACCTAAGAGAGGGAGAGGGGTTGGGAGGGATATTTTGAGAGAGAGAGAGAGAGAGAGCGGGGGGGATTGGAGTGAGATATTTTTCTAGCTAGGGTGGGAGGGAGTGAGACTTGAGAGAGAGACTACTACATCAAAGAAAGAGGGTTATCTAGTTAGGATGGGAGGGAGAGACCTGAGAGAGAGAGAGGGGGTGGGAGGGATATTTTGAGGGAGAGACTTGAGAGAGGGGGAGTGTGAGAGGGGGGGTTAGAGTGAGAGAGAGTAGTTTAGGTAGGGTGGGAGTGAGACTTGAGAGAGACCTGAGAGGGAAAGAGAGAGCTATTTAGTTAGGGTGGGGGGGAGAGACCTGAGAGAGGAATATTTTGAGGGAGAGACTTGAGAGAGGGAGATGAGAGGGAGAGAGAAAGATGAAGACCTGAGAGCGGGAGAGGGGTGTTGGATTTCAGTTGTTTATGTTAGTTTGTCCTTGATGCCAAAACTATTTTATGGGGTTCATGACATCACTGGTTCTATTCTTTGGATTCTTAGTTTGGTGAATGCATGATATGCAGGTTCACATGGTTGGTAATATGAAGATGACAAGATAATGATGACATGATATGCAGTTCTAGTTTCTGGTTGATCTTGATACATATTGATGCTGACTCTTTTATTATTATGATAGGGTAGTACTATTGTTTGAAGCATTTAGATTGGTTCAAAAGAAAGAGTGTTTTCTATTGGTATCTTATATGGTAATGAGATCCTTGGTTTACCATATGGTTTATAATGCATAAGTTGTGGCATAGCTATTTCCATCAACATGACATATTGTCTTGAAAATTCTTATGAGAAGTTGGTTGACTCTTGTGGCTTTCCCATTGGTACTTGGTATGGTTCATGCAAATATAATACTATTCATGCATAAGTCAATTTTTTTCTTTGAACTGTCATTTGGTGTTTTGATTTAAAAGTCAAGTTCACTTCACATATTTTTCATTTGTTCTCTTGGTTTAAAAGCAAAAAAAAATTCTTGTTTTGAAAAAGTTTGTGACTTTTATAAATCACTAATTCACCCCCCTCTCAGTGATTCCAGTCTTCCAACAATTGGTATCAGAGCATAGGGTCATTTCATAGGTCTAATCCACCTAGGATTGATTCTAGTTTTTGGAAGTTAGTCAAACATGTCACAAGCTGAAGAAGGTACTTCTGTGACTAGAGCTCCACTGTTTGATGGTACAAATTATGTGTTCTGGAAAGTCAGAATGGAAACATATCTGATTCAATTGATCTTGATGTTTGGAGCATTGTTTTGAATGGGTATGTTGTTCCATCCACAATACCCACAGATTCTGCTGAAAAGAAGAAGTATGAAACTAATGCTAGAGCCAAACATGCTCTTTTGTGTGGCTTAACCAAATATGTATTTGTTAAAGTCATGCATTGCAAATCTGCTAAAGAGATTTGGGAAAAACTTGAAAACATTTATCAAGGAAATGATAAAGTCAAACAGTCAAAGATTCTTACTCTCAAAACTCAGTTTGAGGAAATGAAAATGAATGATGATGGAAAGGTGGCTGAATATTTTTTGAGAATAAGTGAAGTTGTTAATGCAATGAGAGGTTTAGGAGAAGAAATAGAAGAGTTTGATGTGGTCAAAAAGGTCATTAGAACCTTACATCCTAAATATGAAACTAAGGTTTCAGCTCTTGAAGAAAAGAAACACTTTGATAAGCTTACCTTAGATGATCTACAAGGAACTCTTACTTCCTTTGAAATGAGAACAAGCAAAAACAATTTACCTGAAAAAAAAATTGCTTTTAAAACTAAAAAAAGGGAATTGTAGTTGGAAATTCAAGTAAGAAGACTCTGATACACAAGAGTCTCACTTTTTTAGAAATCTGAAAAAGGAATTAGGTAAATACAAAGGGAAACTTCTCTTTAAATGTTTTAACTATGGAAAAATTGGACATCCTGTAGCTAAATGCCCTATGTTGAACAAACCAGTGATGATGAAAAACTTGACAAGCAGTTTAAGAAGAAGATCTATAAACCTAAAAGGAAATTCAATTTCAAGAAGAAAAAGAGTTTATTCATCAAAGATGAATTAGACAGTGAGACGAAAGATTCTTCAGATGAAGAAAAAGAGACTTTATTTTTGGGTGAAGTTAAATAGCAAGAGGATATAAACAACAAGTATGTTTCAGAAGATGATAAAATAGATCTAGAAGGTGAGACTATATTTATGGCCACAATGAATGAAATGGAACTGCAAGAAAATAGACTTGAAAAGATTTCTGCTTCTAATAAAGAATTGGGAGGTTTTGAGAATGAACTAAATATTTCTCTTAGTGAAGTTCAAGATTTTAAAAAGGACTTAGTATATCAGAAAATTCAGATTGAGCAAGATACTAAGAATTTGGTAAGTAAGATTCTAATCACTAAAAAAGAAATTACTGACTTAAAACTTCAAGTTGAAATTCTTAAGATTACGAGGATGCAATTGGAATTCAAAGAATCTACATTGGTAGTTGGCTTTACTCAGCTAGACGGTTATTAGGTTTTGAGACTTGTCTTTCAATTTGTTTTTTGATCGAAAGCAAGTGTTATTCTTGTTGGAAATTGTTTCTTGAAGCAAATAAGTAAAGGAAGTTAATGTTGTTTGTTAACTTTGATAACTGAAATGTTGAAGGGTTTCTGGCTAACAAGATTCAACTGTAACTAAATAATCTCTTGGTGGTGATATTTTTCTTGTTGAAAGGGTTTACTTTGAAAGTGATATTATTTAGGGTTTCTCATTCGAAACCTAACCCAAGTTGATTTATAGTTACATAAATTGTATACAGAGGATATCTTGCATCTATAAAAGATGTTTTTTTTTTGGTATGTCTTGTTGGGATCTTCAAGAAAGAAAAAGAAAAATTGTATGAGATTTCAGACATTGTATTGCATTGGAAATCTTTTCAATAGTATTTTTCAAATCATTATTTTAAGGAAGATGTTGTCAATTATATACAACATTCTCCAATGTGCTTAATGAGGATTTCCATAGTCTTCTATTGTAATTCTAGGATTGCAAAATTGCACTTCTAGGGTTATGATAGAATGCTATAATTTGTTGCTTTGTAAAGGAGTTGGTGCTCCTATATCTCATGAAGTTGATGCTTCTGATTTTTGTGGAGTTGGTGCTCCTAAACTTGTGGAGTTGGTGTTCCTGTATTTTGTGGAGTTGGTGCTCTTGAATGTAAAAGAGTTGGTGCTCTAAGTGAATAAAGGAAAGATTTTTCGAGTGGTTTTTTATTCCTCGAGGGTTTTTCCACTCAAGAATTTTTTTGGTGTTATGTGGTGATTCTATGTGTGTGATCTTTTCTTATTAGTCTAATTTTATTGTGTTGTCAAATGTATAATTATCAGTGTCAAAGTTATGCCACATTTCATATCATTCTTTCATATCTGTCAATGCACATTTCATGCATAAAAGGTTCTGATTTAAAGTGAGCTCTAATACATGTGAAAGTGTTAAGTTTCTCCTCTTTTAATGTTTCATGTTTAATTCATGGTTCATGCAAATACAATACTATTCATGCACAAGTCAAATTTGTTCTTTGAATTGTCATATGTCCTCTTTGTTTAGAAGAAAACTTACAAGCTTGATTTTGAAAAATTTATGACTTTCATAAATCACTGAGATCACTGATTCACCCCCCCTCTTAGTGATTTCAGTCTTCCAACAAGGGGGTGGGAGTGATATTTTGAGGGATAGACCCGAGAGAGAGAGAGGGAGTGTGAGAGAGGGGGTTGGACTAAGAGAGTAGTCTAGGTAGGGTGGGAGGGAGTGAGATCTAAGAGATAAAGAATTGAGAGGGAGAGAGAGTTATATAGTTAGGGTGGGGGGAGAGGGGTTGGGAGGGATATTTTGAGGGAGAGAAATGAGTGAGAGAGAGTTTGAGAGAGGGGGTTGGAGTGAGAGAGAGTTGACTAGGTAGGTTGGGAGGGAGTGAGACCTGAGAGAGAGAGACTTGAGAGGGAGAGAGAGAGTTATCTAGTTAGGGTGGAGGAGGAGAAACCTCAGAGAGGGAGAGACTTGAGAGAGAGTGAGTGGGAGACACTTGAGAGAGAGACCAGAGATAGAGATGGGGTTGGAGAGAGATATTTGTCTAGGTAGAGTGGGAGGGAGTGAGACCTGAAAGAGAGAGAGAGACTACTATCAGAGAAAGATACTTATCTAGTTAGGATGGGAGGGACATAGCTGAGAAAGGGAGAGGGGGTGGGAGGGATATTTTGAGGGAGAGACCTGAGAGAGAGGGAGTGTGAGAGAGGGGGTTGGAGTGAGAGAGTAGTCTAGGTAGGGTGGGAGGGAGTGAGACTTGAGAGAGAGATACTTGAGAGGGAGAGAGAGAGTTATCTAGTTAGGGTAGGGGGAGGGACCTGAGAGAGGGAGAGGGGGTGGGAGGGATATTTTGAAGGAGAGACTTGAGAGAGAGGGAGAGAGAGAGGGAGTGGGATACATTTGAGAGAGAGACCTAAGAGAGAGAGAGAGACTTGAGAGGGAGAGACCTAAGAGAGAGAGACCTGAGAGAGAGAGAGACTTGAGAGAGGGAGAGGGGGTGTGAGAGATAGAGGGTGGGAGGAATAGAGTGAGGGAGAGAGTTGTCTAGTTAGGGTGGGAGGGAGAGATTTGAGAGAGGGAGAGGGGGTGCGAGAGATCTAAGAGAAAGAGGGTGGGAGGGATAGAGTGAGGGAGAGGCTTGAGAGAGGGGTTGGGAGGGATAGAGGGAGGGAGAGACTTGAGAGAGAGGGGGTGGGAGCCAATAGAGGGAGGAAGAGACCCGAGAGGTGGAGTTATCCTATACATTAAACCCTCAACCCTATACCTTAAACCCTAAGGATGGAAGACAAGGTAGAGAGTGTAGGAGAGACCTAGAGAGGGGTGAGAGAGAATGGGTATGTATTGGTTAAGAGGGAAGGAGGTAGAGAGGACGTAAAAGGTAAAACCTCAACTATCCATCCATGATCAGAAACCACAAACTCTAAGTGCTATCAAAGTGGTGGAGAGAGACACAAAGAGAAAACAAAGTTAGTTTTTTGTCAATGTATCTCATTTGGTGGGTTCCAAATTTAGTGCTCTCCAAATGGCACATCCCATTTGGCATTCGCCAAATGAGTTGCTTATGGACATGATTTTCTTAGGAGGGTGCCAAATTTTCACCTTTTTTTAGCTGTGCTAACTGCCACGTTTGCATGTTTAAATGCAAGTATATAAAAAAATAGTGATGACGTTAGGCTCTCTCTTAGCTATCTAAATATATAATTTTTTTACGTTTTGATTATGTTAAGGTTTTCATCCATAACTTCTCTTGTTATTGCCTCTGTTTTTTGTCAAAAACCAACATGTGCTAGTTTTAGGATAGATTTTTACTCGTTAATCGAATCTTGAAACAAATTACATTTTTTAAACTAGACTCCATTCTACATGTGATGAAAAAAATTGATATTTGATTAGTTTTCAAAAAATTTAGGGGGGAGCACACTAAAATTTTAGCTTTTCAGGATGTGTCCACTTCGACAATTCATAAAATATTATATATTCATTAAAAAAATTAGCCAAAAGAACAAGGATAAACTACATGGTGTTAACTAATTTCTTACCATTCATATTTTTAAAATTCTAAAAAACCTTAATGAAAAGGGGCCTCGAGGTTATGCTATTTTTTGATAAAAACAAGACTTGTTTTCGGCCCCCCTTTTTTAAACCCTTAATATTCATTATTTAAAAAAAAAAATAGTAGCTTAGAAAGTAGACTTGAAGCACTTCAACTCTTGTTCTTGATACATCTTCAAATTTTGAGCATAACTATCTTCATTTTCTCATGCACATCAGACTTTGTTGATTTAAAAAAAAAGTGGCATCTTAAGAGCCATTTTTGTGTCATAGATTGTTGAACAGACCCTAATACCTAGACCCCCAATTTTTTTTGGTAAACACACTTTTTCCCAACTAACAAGACAAATTATTGAATTATCTTCCATTCTAGCCCAAAGGAGTTTCCTCAGAATTTGTTCAATTTTATTGGCAATGAAAGCAAGGATATTGAATAAGGAAAGATTTAATAGATAGGAATGTTTTGAAGAGAGGCCTTAAGGAGTTGAAGCTTACCATATTGAATAAGAAGCTTTCCTTTCCATCTAGCCAACTTATTTTGAATCCTTTCAATTATCCTTTTCCAATAGTTATTAGAAGGCTTCTTAGAAATTAATATCAAATCAAGATAGGTAGTTGTAAAAACAAAAAATTGACATCCTCTTATCTTCATAACTCTTTACTTAAGCTTCTAATATAATTGAAGAAGTAAATATTACTTTTCATATAATTAATGGGTTGCCTTGAAGCTCTTGCATAGTCTACCAAACTAAACTTCCAATGACCAGCCTCAACCATTGAAGCTTCTCCAAAAAGAATAGTATCATCAACAAATAATTGATGAGAAGTAGGAAGCAATGAAGAAGTAACTTTAATCCTTTTGAGTAATATTTTATTGAGATTTTTTTAGATATTTTTCCCAAGAAATTTTGCAACAATTATAAACATAAGGAGAGAGAGGATCCCCTTGCTAATTACTCTCCACCAAAAGAGAAGTATCCCTTAGGCACACCATTAACCAAGATAGAACATTTAAGGGTAGTAACACAAGCTTTGATCATATTCAAAAATCTACATTTAAACCCAAACTTCTACATAAAAACCAACAAGAACTGCTAAGAAACTCCATCATAGGCCTTAGAAATATCAAATTTATCACCATTCTCAGCTTCTTGCTAAACTCCATTGAGTGAATGTATTCATGAGTAAGTAATGCAACATCCAAAATTTGTCTACCTTTAACAAACCTTTTTTGATTTGGTGAAATCATTATATGAAGAACAACTTTCAACCTATTGACAATAGGCTTTAAAAAATGTGTAAAGTTTTGTATTAAACATAAACTTATAGGTCTATAGTCTTTCAAAGAAGAAGCATCATATTTCTTGGGAACTATAAAGTTAGAATTTATTTTATTTAATAGCCTTCCTAATCTAAATAAATATTTGGTTGCATTTAGGAGATCAATAGAA
This sequence comes from Sequoia sempervirens, assembly GCA_007258455.2. Classification (NCBI taxonomy): domain Eukaryota; kingdom Viridiplantae; phylum Streptophyta; class Pinopsida; order Cupressales; family Cupressaceae; genus Sequoia; species Sequoia sempervirens. The sequence continues at coordinate 59,979,238 of VDFB02000015.1, forward strand.
ATGGCATCCCAAAAATCTTGAAAGAAAGCATGTAGAAAACCATTAGGCTCAGGAGCCTTATATGAACCAAAAGAGAACACCACACATTTAACCTCTTGCAAAAAAATAGGTTTCCTAGATCCTTAAGGTCCTGATCAGACAATACATTAGGGATAACCTCAAAAAGCTCTTCCAAACCATAAAAAATTGGATTAGAGTTAGCAAGAGTTTCTTTAAAGAAGGAAACAATGACATCAACTATATCATTCTCATTTTTCAAAATGGAGCCATCTTCCTTAACCAAAGACCTTATTCTATTCCTCTTTCTATGCTTCATTGTGGATAGATGATTTTTTTTTACATTTCTATCCCTCTTAGTTAACCACTAGATTCTAGATTTCTATTTCCAAAACATTTCCACCATTTTTGAGAGCATAGTCCATTCCATACATAACTCCCTTTCTTTTGCATAATTTTACACATCATTATTTCCTAAATCTCCTTAAGGTATTTTGTGATGATCTTTTTATGGAAAATATTACCAATGGAGATCTTATTCTATCCTTTTACCTTACCTTTTACCCTTTTAAAAGTTTGAGCCAAATAGTACATCAAAGTACCATGACATGGGAGATTCCACCAAATTTGAACAAGTTATTTGAAATTAGGGTGAGATTTCCACATAATTTCATACCTACAAGGAAAAGGACCTTTCACCATAGCCTCCTCCCATTCCCAAAGAATTGCATTATGATAAGAGCCTGTTTTGGGAAGAGTAGATAAAGTAAGCTTAGGAAGAATATTCCAACATTGGAAATAAAAAACCTATCAATTTTAATTTGAATATGATTTATTCCTTGTCTCGTATTGGATCAGGTAAATAAAGGGCCTAGTAATTCAACATCCATGAGTCCCTGAGAGGAAACAAAATCAGCTAGATTCACCATATTATCAAAGAAAGCATCTAGATCCATCAATTTTTTAGAAGGAAATTGAGACATGTTAAAGTCCCCACCAAGAATCCCATACACCATTTGTACATTCTAGATATTAGAGAGGATAAGGAATCCCATAGCCGAACTCTTGTTTCCTTATAATTAGGAGCATAAATATTAATCAGATTCCATTTAACTAAGGTATTGATATCTTCCATATAGGTTGTCAAACTATTTTTTCAGTGGTTTACTTTGATACCTTTTATCCTAATAGGGTTCGAGAGGGTAGCTATTTCTCTAGAAGCTCATTCTACATCACTAACACAATAATCAGTAGAAGGCCAAATATTCTTATCTATCTAGACAAAAGTAGCCTACTGCATCATAGTTTCCTAGATAAGCAATGTATCAATTTTCATATAAATGATACAACATTTAATAAGATGTTTCTTTCAAAATGGATATTTATCCCATGAATATTCCAAGGCATTAACCTCATTGGAAACAAGAAAATTTTAGCATCATCTTGACATTGAAAACATGAGGCTAAGCTCCCAGAGCCTTTGATTTCTTCTATTTCTTTTATCCCAAAAGATAATCCAAACTTTTATTTTTACCAAAATCCACATCTTGAGTAGCATCATGAGCTCAAGTTTCCCTTTGGGATGGTCTCCATTGTTTAATATTCTCCCCCAACATCTAATTTTTTCTTCTTTTTAGGTTTCCCATTAACTTGAGTCCATTTCTCTTCTAAAATACCTTCAATTAACTTCATACGAGGAGTTTTAGCCTCATTATCTTTAAATCCCAATAATGTAAATGACTCATGCAAGTCATTAATTTGATCCTCAGGCAATATTTTATAAGAAACATCCTATAATTTAACATCCTTAACCCCCTTCACTTTGTAAGCTTCTTTTAAATTTGTATCAATTTCTCCATCTTCAAGACCCCCATTATGGTTTGTAGAGGGAGAGTTTATATGAACTTCCTTAAGCAGGTCATCTTTTTGCAAGGTAGGATCCTTGGAATTATTCCTTCCATTTTCTTTTCTTAAATATGTTACAACTTTTTGAAGATCATCTTCCAAATTTTTACCATCCATAAGCCTTTCAACATCCTCTTGTGTGTTGTTTTTAGATACTTCTATAACATAATTATTATATTAGAACCCTTCTCTTCCCTTTCCTTTGGTTCCTCCCTTTCCTCTCCTTGTTGATTAGTTTGGGTCAATATGAGGCTCTCCTTCCCTAGGTCAACATTGTTACAAATATCCTTCTCAATAGTTAAGGGCTCCGAAATAGTATTATGATTTTGTTGAGCTGATAACATTTTATTTTTAGTCAAAAACTATTTTCTACAAGAGTCTCTTAAGTGACCAAACTTCCTAAAAATCTAGAAAAAATCACCTACATTTTTGTACTCTATTATTTGGTTCGACACTCCAAATATTGATTTCACGAAGATAGAAGAAGCTAGAACTATATTAACAACCACATTAACACAAATCGTTGCAAATACTAGTATGGAATTTTGTTGTGTGACTTTGTCCATTGTAAGAAAATGTCCAAAGGAATTAGCAATACCTTGGAAGATTTTATAAATCTAAAACCTTAGAGGAAGCCCCAGAAGGTAGATCCATCGACGGATCAAACACGAGATTCCACTTGCATAAGGATAAATAGTTCTTAAATTCCTATCATATGTCCACAAACCCCTAGTAAGCACCTTTATCAAATCTTCATGAGCCATAAAGCTAAAAAACTAGGTTGTTTTCTATTACACTGATATTAAAAATACCCTTGAGACTCAAAACAACTTGAGCGCATTTCCTATCTTGATCTATAGTGGGTTGAAAAGAAAGAAACTTACCTACAAGAGAGAGCTGAAGTTAGGAAACCACCTCATTCATGAGATCATTAGGAACAACAATCTCAAGTCCTTCAATAGAACATGAAACCTACAAAGGATAAAAAACCCTAGGTTTCACCATGTTTGGAGATCTTCCCCCAACCAACTTATCCACATAGGATAATAGATCCTCCTCAAAAAAGTGAGTATAGACCAAAGGGAGGGGATATAGGAGCGATTTTAGCATCCCGAACAATAGCCTCCAAAGAAGATGATGCCTTATTCACCTTCACACCTTCCTTTACTGCCGCAAAAGCAACCTTCACACCTTCCTTTGCTACCATAGAAGCAACCACAATGGATGGGGTAGCCCGTTGGGCCTCCCACCACTAGCTCGATAACCCAAAACCTTGATAGAAGTTTCAAAAAAATTGAAAATTATAGATTGCATTTTCTTGTCATATGATTTCTATGTTAAAAAATTTAACCAAGTGTTAATAGTGCAATGCTAGAATAAAATCTCTATTATATAATTAATATATAAATAAGTATATTAATTATATATAATATTAATTTTTTTATAGTTATTAATAATATATAACTATAATATTATGGTATATACAAGTATAAATATGTTATTATTAATATATATGTATATATTATATACTTATTATTAAATTATATTCATTAATATTATACTTATTAATGAAAAATGAAAATATAATATGGTAAATTTAATCATCTTATATTATAGTTATTTATAATAAGTATATTATATAGTATATATTAATAATGTAGTTTTGATTATAAGGGAAAATAGGTTTTGAAGGGACCTAAACCCTTTGCAGCAAAATGCTACCAAGACTACAAATGCTACCAAGACTACAAAAACCAACCAACAACAAATAAATAGCAAACCAAAAGACTAAAAACCAAACACAAGAAAATAATAAAGGGATCTTATTCCATATTTTTCAAGGTGTTGGCCACCTCCATCTCCTGGTTGTATTGTGAGTTAACTAATGATAACAAATCATTCTTTTCTTCCTCAAATATCTTCTTCATGCTGCCCCTAGTCTTGGCACTTGGGCCCTTACCCTCATTTGTCACTGTCTTCTTACCCTTCTCTTTAGTAGGAAGTTCCTTCACCTGTTGACCAACAAGAATTTGACCCTACCTAAGAACCTTGAGCTTCTCCATGAGAAATTTGAGGGAGTCAACACTATTCTTGATAGAATAGTGACTAATTTGCAGTAGTTTCTTAATATCATCATCAAGCTCTTTTACCTTGTTTTCCACTCAATCCTAGAGGCAATTTTCACAGTCTCTCTTAAAGTCAAAGATGGAGCTCTCAAAATCAATATGCCTATCAATTAATAAGTTAGAAGGCGACCCATTACATTGAATAGCATAGCTCTCTTTAAGGCCTTTGATCTTAACATTCACCTTATTGAACTCATTCATTACCCACTTCACAAGTTTAAAATTACAAGTGGCCCCATTCCTAGTCATGTCCAAAAGTTCCAACAAATATCTGTATCTTCTTCATAATTTAGATAAGAAAAGTCAACTAAGAGGGGGTGAACATTACCTGAGCTAAAATTGATCTTCCCTTATTTGTTCTCCACATATTTAGTGGCAACATTAGAGATCCTTTCTTTATAAATCTTTTCCCATGACTTCTACCTGATGAGAATGAATGAGTTGTTTTTTATGAGACTCCTCAATCACCCTCTCTTTACCTCTTCTTGCTGCACACTCAAATTCCTTCACCTATTGAGACAAAAAATAGTCATCCTCATCCTCCCCAGTCTAGAAGCCACCTGACCACGAGCATTGCTTTGTAGGCTTCTTTTTAGGTGGTGTGTTCTTTAAACTTCTTTTCTTCCTCTTACACTAAGGAAAATCATAAGGAGATGAAGACAGGAATTCTACTACCTCATCCCGAGCGTCAAAATCCTATTTCCACTCCTTGTCTTCACCATCATTAGTACCTGTGCCAATTGACGAATAATCAACCACCTATGGCTAGTCCTTAAGAACATGGTCTTTATCTTTGATTGCCTTGGTCGAAGAGTTAGCCTTGGTATACTCCATGATTAATAGTATAAGAGCCTCATGAAGACTAGGGGTTTGAGGGTTTTTCAGATGAGCATGTAGAAGACTCCAAATATGCTAACATAAAAAATAGAAAAGATACAAGAGATTGTGCCTAAAATGGTTAAGGAATGTGAAATGAAAAACCTAGAATTGTTGTGAACCACCCATCTAGGGTCACATACCTCATAATAACTTCTACAATTTCTGCCCAGATAGGTTTGATTGACAACCCATTGTAGCCCCAAGATGTTAGTTTGAACAATTTTTCCTTCTCATCACCTTTAAATAATTGATTCATGGCATCGTCATTCCCTTTCATTCTTTAAAGGACTTCCACCCTTGTAACTTTAGTCATGTGATTTGGGCTATGAATTCTTCTATGATAGGGTTCAAGTCCACACCATTTACCTTTAATGTCCTATTTTTCTAGTGGGTAAACCCACAAAAGTGGTTTACAATTGGAGTGAGGAAGGAAAAGTTAAAAAAATGACCCCATGCCAAAAATTTTCATTTTTGGGGTTTGAACGAACTGTTTGGTTCACACAAACCAAAAGAGGGTTCGCTAGAACCTAGGTTTGAGCGAACCCATTTAATGGAAGGTCCCACCATTCCCACCAAGAAAACATAAAGAAAACCCTTTTTGAAAGGGGGCTCACTTGAACCCCCCCATGGTTCGCCCGAACCCCCCTTCTCCCACCTTCTCACCCTTTGGCACCAAAAAAGTCTAGAATTTTGTGCTTCAAAGCTCGGGTTAAGGATGAAAATGGAGGAGACTTCACAGACCCAACTAGATGATGGTAGTCCTCGGAACGAGCTATTCAATGAATATAATTTTAATATGTTTTGGTTTTATTATATATTTGTTTTTTTAGTTTTATTAAACATAGGTTTTTCACTGAAAATCAAGCTCTCTGTTCTGCACACATGGAAAAATAGCAGATTATCAATTTTATTTTTGAAAAATATGAGTGCACCAGAAATTGAAGTCTTTGATCCAAAAAAATTAAAAATTGAATTTCGATACATACAAAAAAAGTTACATGTTATACGGTCCACCTATGTCTGAATTGTAATTGGTTTGACTTCGAAACTTGATTAAGGAAAAAATATTCAATAAAACACTATAAAACCAATTGGAAGCACTAAATATCGTAGTTACAAATCTAAATTTGAAAGAATTAGAATTTTATGTTTCATGGAAAAAAAATTATGCGTTATACAGTGAGCGTCATTCCTTACAAATGTTGTTTACTTAAAAAACTAGTTTTCGAAGGAGATGGAAAAAGAAGTGCAATCTGATTCCAATTTTTTTGAAAAAAACATATTTAGAATCTACAGACAAAATTTCACAAATCACTAGTTTGCATCATCTTCAAATTCCTCACGGTTTAGCCACTATAGGTGCCCAAAAGTGAAGATTTCTATTAGAAAAAATATTTCAGTGTCTAGTTTGGCCAAAACTTGTAAACCGGTATTGTGAGATCACCCTAGCCTTTGACAAAGAGATTGGAGGCTTCATGCTTAAACCCATGAAGCATCTCCAAGTAGGGTGTAAGGCCACCCTTTTCCAAGATCTTCAAGACCTTCCTTTTATTTCTCCATTTATCGCATTAGATGGGTTCTACCCTGCTTCGGTCTCCTCCCATTGTTTCACTACAATTTATTTTTTGCCAATTCCAGAGCCTTCTATTATTGAACAATGCATTGGGAATGGGCACTAAACTGCCCATAAAATGTGTGTAGGGAGGGGAAATCATTAATCCCCCATCCCATCCCTCCTTATAATCTATTTTGGCAGTCATTTCTTAATAATGCCAAGGCCTTCTTGGGTACTAAAATGTACCCTTCTCATGACTTGTCACTAATTAGGCTGACACATTCATTGGAAAAGAAATCAGCAATAGAGTTTCCTTCTCTAAATAAATGAGTAAACCTTACCTCCCTGAATGTACTAGCCAAAGCAAGGGAATCATTAATAAGATCTTCTATAGTCCAACTCGGCTTGCTTAATCTCTGCAGACACCTAATGATGTTGAGGGAATCTCCCTCGACCCATACCCTTTTGTTGTCCTTATCATAGGGAATCTTAATAGCAATGTATGTTGCTTTGACTTTTGCATGGTGATTTGTTTAGGATCCTAATGGGAGAGCCACTATTAATAATATATAGTTATTAATAAATATATTATTTTTGTTAAATAATTTTATAATATATAAATGGTGAATACGTTTATAATATTAATATAATATTATATATTATAAGATAAATTATATATATAATATAATAACTATAATATAATATTAATAATAATATGATAATACAATTTTAATAATATTTATAAATTATTACATATTATATTTTATATTAAAAATAATCCAATATAAATGTAATATAATATATATTATAGAATAGAAGTTAAATTATATATAATATAATTATACCTATTATTATTATATAATTTAAATCATTATTATGTATTATATTTTATAATAAAAATTATTAAATACAAATCTAAAATTATTATAATTAATAATTAGTGTACTTTTATATAGTACATGTTACATTAACATATATAATACTATATATATAATTATTATACAATTATCTATATTTTATAAACCTTGTTAGTACATACATTGTATTTTAGGTATAATTACTAATTATATAATTATTATTTTAAATTCAGTTTTAAATAATAAAATTAATATCTCAATTAATTATTTTATCTTCTTTATTTCTTTATTCATTTTGTTCTTTGCTTGTTTTGTTATTATTTTGGCTCTTCTATTGGTTTGTTTTATTGTGTTTCTTTCTTGGAACGCCTTCCTTTTCATTTATAATTTGTGACTTATTTTATTATTGTATTGCTTTTATTTGTTATAATTTATGACTCAATTTTTTTGGTTTTATTTATTGGTTCGTGTCTTCTTGTATTGGATGTTTCATTTGTTTCCTTCATGTTCTTAATCTTAATTTGTCCTTTCAATTTCTTTTTATAATTTATGTCTCCTATTAAGTTTCTCTTAAATTTGTCTTTTTCACTTATTGATTTTTTACTTTTATGTCTCCTATTAAGTTTCTCTTAATTTTGTGTCTTTCACTTATTGATTTTTATTTTTATGTTCTTTTTCTTAATTTATATTTTTCTTTTGTCTCTTTCTTTCTCCTTTCAATTCTTTTGTTTACTTTGATGTCTATTTTTATCCCAGTGTTCTCTTTTGACTTTTTTTCCCTCTCATTTGTGATTTTCTTCGTTTGATTCTGTGATATTTTCTTTAATTTAAAGGTTCTTATGTCCTTTTGTTGGAATTAGTTATGTGTTCTTCTAGGTTTTCTCATTAATTTTCTTCTTTGCAATTTTCTCCAATTATTTTTCTCCTCCCTTTGACTTTCTCATATTTTTGGATTGTGTGCCTCACAACCTTCCCTCACCACCCTCTCCCCTATTTCTATCCAAGTCTGCTATCTATTCTTCATGTCTCTCTTTATCTGCTAATCATCGTGATGATGGATCATGGAATATGATCCGAAACGTTGATGAAGAAAAATTACACAGAATTTTATCCAGAAATCTTGATTACTTATAAACACCATTCTATAACTCTCAAATATCAAACCCAAATGGAAAGAAGATGAAATTAATATAGAACCCGCTGCATTTGTATCAGCGGAAAGCAAAACTGGAAAAAACCACTGGAGATATCTGTGAATGCTTCCACATCGCGGGTGACCCATTCAAAATCAGAAACATGCTTTTCTCCCTTTTCATCAAGGGACAGGCGAGCTCTGATAATAAGAGTATGGCATCTTGACCCGTAAGCAACTTGTCGGTAAATAGCATATCCTAACGACTTATTTGATATCTCATCAGCAGCGATCCATGCACGAGTGCCACAAGGTAAGTGTAGTAAACTTTGGCGGGTGCCTTCTATATTTTGCCCCATACACACGTACGCAATGTCTAATCCCTGGGAAGCCAGCTCTGCAATTTTCTCTTTCACCTTCTCTAAAACTGTCCTATTTGAAGGAGAAGACAGATCACAAATGCTCACTACAAAACCCACTTCTTGTCCTTGGCCGGGGGACCACTCACCAAAATATAGGTCTCCATCATTATGGAGGAACTTACTCTCTTTATGAAATAAGGCACTGGACACGGCATCTTCGTAACATGACTCTTCCTGAATTGCTATCAGAGGGTGTCTTGCCTTTACTTCTCTCCACCTCTTTATCAACATGGGGCTCTTATCGATATTGAAGAACAGCAGGCTCTTCATCTCAACAAGCTTGTCAATTGCCTTGCCATCTAATCGATCGCAATTTGATGCCTTCACTGCGCATACAGAGGACAGCTGCCCGAAATCATCAGAAACCATCTCCAGATTTCTGCACCTAGACATGTCCAGATATGTGAGAGACTTGAGCTGACCGAATCCATCAGGAAGTCTCCGCAGTCGGTACCAATTTCTTATATTCAACTTCTTCAGACGACTTAACTGACTGAATGACTGCGGAAGGCTTTCTAAACATTCAGATACCTATATCTAGCTCTTCCAAACGACTAAGCTGGCCGAAGCTGTCTGGAAGGAAATCTAATTTATTTGTCCCTAATTTCAGCACTTTCAATGCAGAGAGATTGCCGAAGCTTTCTGGCAACCTCTTCAGCTCGGAACAATGTTGGAACTGTAGAAAGCGCAGAGATTGAAGCTGGCCAAAACCATCATTTAGAAAGCTTTCATTGCTTTCTCCATCCAACTTGTATCCCTCGCCTATATACAAAACTCTTAAAGATCTCTTCACCAATTCCAGATGCTTTGGTTGAAGGTGAAATTCGACATCAGTACCCCGATGACTAGGAATCCAAATTCCTTTCAATTTTTGAAGCCTCTGGAAAAGTTTAAAAGGGTAAGAGTTTTACTTCCACAATGAAAGAGAGAATTCACTACTTCTGGAACAATTTTCTTATCCATTACGCGAAATAATGTGTTCTTTCACAGTTAAAATAAGCTTGTGGGACTAGGGGATTAGAACTTAATAACTGAAATGAAAACCAAACAAAAAAACTCAACTTATGGGCAAAGCGTACCTGCGTATCTAGCAGGGCAAGTTGGAGGGATTGGTAGTCAGTTATTCTGTCCCCTTCTGATAACTTTCTTCCTCTTGCTTGAATGATATCGTGTACAATCACTATCTCTGCTTTGGATATCCTTACCAGGGCTGCGTCTTGTATGGCTTTAAAGGCCAATTCTCCAACAATGCAACTCGCAGTCCCCTTATCCTCGTTATTAAAAAAGACTGCTATATCTAGAAATGCATCTTTTTATACATCATATTCCAGAGTGTTGTAGACCACATCCACTACTTTTTCACTCAGATCTCCCTCTCCTTTCACAAGTGTATCCTTCAAAAATTCAATAGCGCTTTCACAAGCGCGGACATCTCCAACACTAGAGGCACGCCACCGCATATTTTCACAAGACCATTAATATCTAAGCTTTTGTCAAAACAATAGTCAGCACTGCCTAAAGCCTTCAAGCACAGAAGCTTTATTGATGCTGCGTCTGAAAGATACTTCACGCTATATGCATAACGCTTGACGCCTCCCTCTTCCATCATATCAGTCTCATTTAGCTTTCTTGTGGTTATTAGTATCCTGCTTCCATTTGATAGGCAAGAAAGGTCGTTAGGAAGAAGTTTGGCCTGATCGCTTCCCCTCAAAGCGTTGTCGATAAACAAAAAGACCGGCTGAGAGATTCTTTCTCTAAACAATTTGAATAGACGTTCTTTACCCTCGTCACAATTCCTTAGCTCAATCTTTTGAGCAAACAGGTCATTTAGGACCTGTTCTTGCAGCTGCTTAAGATCGGAATCTGAACAGTCTTGTTGAATATTGATTCTGCAGTGTTTGTAGGCGTTGAGATCGAGAGAGCTGAAGACAGCGGTTGCCAGGGTTGTCTTTCCGATGCCCCCAATCCCATACACCACCACACCTCTTGTACTTGATTGATCCTCCAGCTCAAGTAGCCCGATTACTTCAGCTCGCGCATCATTGATGCCAACTTCAAAAAATTCAACATAAATTTGCTTAGTTTATATCGTGCTTTACCAAATACAATATTTTCCAGATTTTTCAGTTCACTTTAAAACTTTATATCAGTGTGTTGTCTAAAGAATAACAAATTAACATATGTTTCATATGAAAAATTATAAACTATAAAAATAATATGAATACCTGCATTGGGATTTTCTCTTTGTGTGGAAGAGAGAGTGCGAGGAATCCGATTCAATATTTGTATTTCAGCACATTTGAATCGTGAATCTTTGAGGCATAACCGGTAGTTTAATACCTTGGAGGATTGTTTGTAAGCACGGTTGAGTACATTTTTTATGAAATAGTAGCCGCATTTGATGGAAAAAGCTATTCCAGCTGAAGTAGCATTACTCCCTGCTCCAGACGTGCTCTCTTCTACCTGCAATAACAGTGATAAATATGCTTACAATCAAACGAGTAAGTTCTTTATTAGTAAAGAGGGATAAACGCTTTTGATTTGGAGCTATGAACCAGTGAGATCACAAGCGGAGATCTCATCTCCGACATAAATATTCAACAATTACATTCTCTACAATCGGAGATCTCATCTCCAACATAAACATTCAACAACTACATTCTAATGGAGATGGGATTTGAATTTTGACGATAAGAACAACAATACAGCAACTTAACCATCGCACCATACCACTATTCATGAGTAAGTTATTTAATATCAAATTTAAAGTAGCATAATTTTTTAAGAAAACATGAAATACAGATGAAAAAAATAAGGATAAATTGTATGTACCTTGCCCATAATAAACTAATGATCAATTATAAATACCTTGTCAGTAGAAATGGCGTTCAAGCGTGCTTCAATGAAAGAGATTACTTCGTCCAGATTGCTCACGTCTTTCACCTCAAGAAGTGTAGTGAGTTTAACTTGGTCAAGATGGCTCACATCTTCTCCCTGAGGAATCAGAGTGGCATTCTGATCATCGTTCAAGGAGCTTACTTCCTCACGATGCGTCACAACTTCCACCTGAGGGGCATTTTCCTCAACATTTATGGAGTTTTCCACCTGAGGAAGGGCATTCTTCTCATCATCTAAGGTAGGAGTGCGGAAGCAGGAGCAATTTTTTTTACCCATTCTGAACTAACAACGAACAATGCAAGACTAGATTGAGCAAGCTTATGAACACACTCAAATTTACGCTTAAATGTTGATCTTCATTGATTAAAACTAAGCAAACGGAAAACAATTTATACCAGTTGGAAGAGGAATTTGAGAAACCCAGGGAGCAAGTAAGGAATAAGTATTATCCTAGACAGGAGGGACCATTGATGGGAATCACGCTACTTTACTTTATTTTGGAAAACTGACACAAAGTTATGAATCCAGCTACTTTACTTTTATGTTTGAAAACTGACACAAAGTTATGCCCAACTTATGCCAAAATGAGGACTATAGAGTTTTGTTTTTATGCTTTTTCCCGACAGCGTACCCAAGAAAATGCTTAACCTGGGGTTTAACTTTTACTTTAAGATCTGTTGCCTCAAGTTCAATCATGGGGACGTATGCTTGCAATTCGCTAATGTGACGAGATGGATGCTCATGGTTATCCTAGGCATCATAATAAAATATGATTCTCATTATTGATCGGTTAAAATATCTAATTAAATTTTTAAATATCTTGCAAGTTTTATGGGATAAAAGAACACGTCATATTGTTTGAGTATTTATTATAAATAGCAATCGCACCTTGGTGTGCAATGGGTACGTCGAAGTAGTGTGAAAGATAAATAAGGGGAAATTTTGTTTTTGTTTTGTTTTTATATTTGTGTAGGATATGAAGTCAATTGGTAGATCATTTAGCAAATGATGTCGTTTTATCTTGCCTTAAACCTGGTTCATTATTTCTTTTATCTCGCTTTAGAGCCTTCTTTTCTTCTCTCTTCCTTTTCTTCTCATCTTTTCTCTTCATTTGCAAATATATGAGAATAGCCCAATAATTAAAAAGAAAAATATATATCAAAATAATTGTATTAATGGGTCTATTTTAATAGAATAGACCAAAATGATTTGATTAGGATATACTCAAGTAGTTTGCTTAAGTATGTGAGAAATAGAACTCAGTAGAACTCTCCTCATTATATGTGATATTTAATGCATAAATATATGTGATATTTAATGCATAAATATATCTGATATTTAATGTAATAGAAACTTTCCGACTAAATTAATTTGCCTAACCATGAACAAACATATGATTATATATAGATTATCACATATTTTATCCTGAGCTAACATTTATAGATTATCCTTTGATCCTGTTTTCCAATGGCCGTACCCATTAATTCATTAATTTGTGGCAATACAGTGAATGGTCAATTACGAAAAATGTTGGTCTATTTTGTTGCATACTTTTGTGCAAGATCAATTGGTACTAAGCAGTATCCTAATCAAATCATTTTCTGACATCAAAATGTTGATAGATAGAAGTAAAGAAGTGCATTTCTAATCTTTTTCATATCCATCTTAAGGAAATCTAGTTGTTGGTCATCTTTCTAATCTAGGGGTTAATGTCTTTGGTGGGGAGGGTCTTAAAGTCTTTATGGGTTCATATTTTCTAAGGCATGAAAGCCATGCTAAAGGATAATAAAGTGGGGTTAGGCAAAATGGAAGGCATATGAATGCAAATGTCCTTCCCTTGTTATTTTAGATTTTCATTTTGGGATTTGCTCACTTTTGTCTACTGTGCTTCAAACTCGCACTTTGGCCATGAGACCTTGGCATGCTTTGGTTTGATTTCATTTGAGTCATGGTTGGGTTTAACTACATTCTCAACTCTGGAGTTATGCTTTTATTCAGCTTTCATTAAACTTAACTCTTGCTTTAGTTTCTCTTATTGTGAGGTTTTTGGATTGGTTGTTTGCCTGTCTGCATTTTAGAAATTTGATGTCTATAGTATGGCTTCTAATCTATCACATTGTGTGCTCTTTATGTTATTTATGTATGTTCTTTATGTTATTTTTAATGGACCAGTAAGGGTTTAAATCTAAGACCTTCTGTTTATGTTTTAGGATGTTCTACCATTGAATAGAGTAATTTTATTTTGTATGAACTAGTTAGGATTTGAACAAAGGAACTCCAATGTATATATTGGAGTCCACTGAGCTATTAGCCACCTTTCAACTAGAGTTTTTGATAGAATTCTTATGATGATTTGGGTGTGACTCATTTTCTCCAACAAATAACACTGTCTTGTCTTTGAACATTATGCATGAAGTTATACTCATGAAAACAACCTTGAGTAAACAAGTTAATTGATAATTGTTGAGACCTCCTTACTTAATCTTAAGGGACTATGGAGAGTTGAGTGGATTAGGTACAAAGAATGCAAGTGCTAAAGGGTTGAGAGTTTCAAGCCTATGATCATTGATGACAAGTTGATCATCTCAACTATAGGGAGTGTGAATGGGAGATGTCTCAACGAGTAGGCCAACAATGTCTGGTTAGTTTGATAACAAAAATTGCCAATAGTAGATGCAACACTCATCACTAGCTTCATCTATGCTAGAAGATTAGTAGGAAATGTATAGAACACAAAAATTGTTTGAAAAAATGCTATAATGATGTTGCTATTGCATTGTACTGTGACTAACGACTTATACTGACTTCAAATATAATCACTGGTACTAAGAGACCCAGGTGATTTTTAAGCAAACATAATTACAAATTCAAACTTAGCAAGTTTTTCTAGCATCTTGCCATTGCATGCTAAACTCAATGCTTTGGATCAGGGATTGTGCCAATAGTTTGTTTAGTTTGATAGTAAATTCTTTTGTGTATGAAGAGCACACTATGTAGGCTTTATTGATATTTGCTTGGGTGGCATATTTTAGATTCACCTCCCAACTACAATTTGTTTGAATATTTTTGCCTACTTAGCACAAGAAATAGTTATTCTGCTACTCTGACTTCATTGATCTAAGTTACCGTTCACAAAAATGCTATTAAACAACTTCACATCACTTTTTCTTAATTGAAAAAAGTTGTGAGTAACCATGCACCAAAAAACCATAACTGAGTGCCCCAAACGGAAATGGAATTTCCAAGATGTTAAAAGCAACATAGTAATAGATCAAACAAATAGTTACATACAGAAAACACCAATGCATCTATGTGCATTCATAGTAGCTAACAAAAAAATATTTTTTTTGAATAGGAAGGAAATTACAGATCCTCTTGGAGCTGATTTAGAAGCTACCCAAAAGAGGAAACCAAGAAAAAAAACAAAGATTTGAATGTGGGTTGTAATCAATGTGTGATACAAACAGAGAGTAAAACCTTGTAAACCATTGATCAACACATAGATAGAGCGAGTTGAATCTCCCCTGTTTGTATCCCCTATTTTTTTCTTTACATAGATGGGTAATGTAGGGGGCATTTTGCTTCCCCAGGCTTGGCAATGGGGCAAGATGAGTTGAATACAAAAAACTCATCTCACAAATTTGCACAACAAGCACAACCTACTAATTGTCCATTCTAATTTTTCTCAAAAAGGAAAAATCAAAATAGTGAATATGAAACTACACACTAAATTCTAGGAACTTCCCGCATCATTCCTGGCCTTCACATGTAAAACCACATTGATACCCAAAGAGATTTTTGTGGGTTTTTTTAACACTTCAAGCAAAATAGCCTTTTTCTATCTGCATAGAAAGTTTATCTAGTTGACCATGAAGAACATTATGGTCTCGGGAAACTCACACCCTAAAAGCCATATATTCAATGCCGATGACTTCAAATAACACAAATCCCAGAAGCTCTGCCTATGCTCTTTCCAGTGGGCGTATGAAATTTACAATCTTTTAGTGAAGCTTTCTATGTTTAGTTCATAGAAGCTACCAGACGATTTTGAGGGTTGTGAGCCCCCATTTGCAACTTCTTCCATTTTTCACACAGCTTCAAACCTTGAAGCATAATACTATATGAATCTAGGGTTTACAAATTTAAAAGAAAGTATTTAGAAAACTATATAAACCTAGGGTTTTTGGAGGAAAAAGAAAAAAAGATAACAAATAATGGAAATACCTTAAAGAAGCTTTCAAAATTTGAAAGCAAAAGCAAAGCCCTCGCTTGCATGTACGATGCTCTGAAAAAGGAGTTGGGTTTTTAAGTTGTAAGCAGATGGCACAGTTGAAGTATTTCACAGGAGTTGGGTTTTTAAGCTATAAGCAGATGACACAGTTGAAGAATTTCATAGACCCTGACTAATGGCTCTCAAGTTGCTGCTTTAATCTATTCATAGTAAAGGAAAGTAAAACTGAAAATATTGGGGTTGGCACAACTCCATCGTTTGAAGTAGTGATATGTCGATTCCTCTTATTTCAATGGCAGTGAATTATGAAATAAAGACTATCGAACATGCCAAGGATAATCTCTCAAATGCACTGGCTAAAGACTACACAGGTGCAAAGGAGTAGTTGAGCATTGAAGTTTGATGAAAGGAGAAGCCTAGGTCATCAGAGAAGGCGGCGATAAAACTGTCACACGTCTTCTCCACCGTAGCTAGCATCCTATTATTTGAAAGCTATCACAATCAATGGATAACCCAACATATAGCTATGAGGAATGGTTAGGATCGTCTGAACCTTCTTGCATTCCCTTATTGACAGTGTGAACCATTGATAGGAAAATAAGCTCGATGAATCCCACATAAGGAAATGCCTTCAACGTAATTAAATCACGGAATTCAATTCAAGTAGTCTATTTGAGTATTAGAGAGTTTTCTTTGTTAGCCACATCAACGAAACATGCATTTGGTTGTTGGTTTTTAAAAATTTCAAATGAACTTAAGTATCTTATAGATTAAGACAAATTTGTACACAACTTCTACAAATATAGTTGTTGGCTCATATTGGCAATTTCATCCCTTTTAATACTCAATTCACTTTGGTGAATGCCAAGTGACCCTTGGTAAATTGTATTGGTGAGACCACTAAACATTGACAATTTGAATGTGGCAAGAAAACCAAAAATAATTGTTAGTTGATTTCAACTTCCAAGGTCAGAGTCCTTGATTTTATTACATGAAAAATTTAAGTATCACTAACTCATTTGACTGCAAAATTCGATGAAAATGTCCGACGAAATATGTATAATTTGATGTATCATCGGGTGCTTGTAAAATTTGATGTGTAATTTTCAATTTTTTTAAAGTTTATCCCCGATGTTTTTTTGAAATTTCGACGAACCTGGGTTTCGTTGAAATGTCGACTATTAGTTTCGTCGAAATTTCGACAAACATTAAAAATAGAAAAAATCAAATTGTGGCCAACATAAAGAAAAGTGAGTTCGCGCCTAATTTATTGCGACAGTGTTTTTCTCTACTTGAGACAGTTTGTGGAGAACTAAGGACGATTTTCTTGGGAAAAATCAGAAAAAATTCAAGAAGATATCGCCAGGTTGAGGGTAGTCATTGTCTTTTTGCAGAATTCAGTTGTGAAGTCAGATTTGTAGTTCCAGGTTTGAAAATCATATTTTAAAGCAACATCTCATCAGATTTCATTTTTAGAGGTTTAGGGTTTTGAGAATTTCATGTCCAAATTTTGTTGTGTGGAATCACCATAAGATCACAACCAAGGAACATATTCTTGTGACTGTAATTATGTGATCCATAACTCTATTGGTCATTTGGCACAATTGTGCTATAACAAATACATGATGCATTCATGTGTGACCTAAGTTTAATGTGGCTATGTTGTGATAGAAATGGAGGAACTCATATAATGTAGTTAATTCAGATTGTATAATGTAGGTGCTAATCATCATTGGGTGCATTCAAGTTGTCTCAAGTTTAATAGGTTAGATGTAATTATAGCATGATCGAAGAGTGATTACCTCTTGCTGCAATAAAGAGCCTATAACTCTGGTTGATATGCAGAGTGGTTGTGTTATATCAATTATGTAATGCATTCAAGCACAACCCATGTTTAATGGGCTATTCTAGAGAGTGATCAAGATTTTTCTAAACCTTATGAATGTTACTTAAAAGTGTATAGCTTAAACTACAAACCAAGTTTGTTACATACTTGAATGCAATCTTGGGTTACCACAAACTATAATAATGTGATCTACTAATAACCAATATGGAAAGTATTAAAGCAAGACCCATGATATATAGGATATATTTCCCTGACCAGGTTTACATACCTTAATGATCAAACATAAGCTTTCCACACACTCTAGGATACAATCCAAGATCATACCACAACTTTGTCAAGATAACTAATTTTCTGACCCAAGATTTAAGGTTGTTTTTTAATACCAACATAAGTATTGGTAAGAGCATGATTAGGGTACAAACCCTAGGCCTCTGTAGAAACATAAACAATAACTATAGTGGATTAGTGAGGTTGCAATACTAGAAAGATTGAGACATTGTAGGTAATAACAAAATTTTGCAATCTAAAGATTGTAGCCAATAACAAGCACACTATGTAGCTTAGTGACATTTGTAAATGCAATCTACGGTAAGAAGAATGATAGTCACTTGAGATGTGGCAGTCAAAAAGAGGCTGAGCAGTGACAAGATAATAAAGCTCAAACCTTGCATAGTAAAGTGGAGATTTTAACAGTGAGTTTCCTTACCCCCTTGCTGACCTTAAGGGTTTTTCAAATGCTTTTGGTAGTGTTAGACAAGGCAAATGCAATCAAGGAATGACTATCCAAATGAAGTAACAGTGGTAATCATAGGTTCAATGTTTCTTCTTAGCCATTAATGTATAATGGAGGTAGTGGATTGCATGTTTGAGCAGTGTTTTGAGACTCATCAAAGATAGGAGAAAAGTGAATAATACCTTGTAGACTGTAAAGTAGTGTTAATAAGGTTGAAGAATCTTAAGAACTACAATACCATGAAACAATGAGTCCCTTGCAGTAAGTAGGCAGTCTATAGGGCATAGTTTGATTTTATACTAAGGATGATCATGAAAGGAATCTTCAAGTGATAGTGAGTGAGCTGTTTGAGATTGCAGTCTTAAAGGAAGTTAGCAAAGTAGTAAATGTGCAAGAGAATCAAATCGTACACAACAAACAATTCACAATGTTATCTTGCATAATACCTTGAGTTTGAAGGCAAAAATCTCATTGTATCTTCATGATGAAAGTGGTGACCTTAATGGTCAATCACTGGAAACCATGATTTTAAAACATGCTATTGTGCTTATGGAGGCAACATTTTAAGCAAGGCAGTGAGTGGTGGTTTGGAACAATGGCAGGTATGAAGGACTTGCTTTATATGCATACTATGCAGTCTAGCTTAAGACACCGTTCTTAGAAGAGATTGAAGATGGATTATGGAACTCAAGGGTTACCATGAAAAGGATTAAAGCAAAGACTGAGATCTATTTAAAAGCCATGGTCATGAAGATATTAAAGATGTCACATGCAAAACCCTAGTAGCTAGAGTAATGAATACAGTGCCAAAGAGGATAGTGTGCTGGGGTAGATTTAGGAGATCTTCACATTATCTAATTACAGGGAAATACATCATTTATTTATTTTTTTAATTAAAAGAAATTATTCTAAACCCTATAGAGGATACATTGATACTTCAAAAGCCTATGAAGGAATTTGAGATTATGCAAATATATGTCAAGTAAATACCTAGATTACAAATAGTAGTGGGAACAATGTAAGATTTGTTGAGTAGAGCAGGAATGAGATAATCAACAATGAATCCTATACCTCTTTTCACGCACATCTCCTCACCATTCTTTGCCATTCTTTACGGAAACACTTCTCCATTTTGGAGGTCTATGCTTGAAAATAATGTTTTGACAAAGGTTTTAGAGTATGTTTATTAAAATGAAAACTCCATTCCGGTGGGCTACGCCTGAAAATAAGATTTTGACAAAAGTTTTAGTGTATGTTTATTAAAGTTTTAGAGTATTTTGGTGGCCTATATTCTTGATTCCTTAAATGATTTATTCAAATGGATTGTGACTAAATAAATGAATAACTATTTAGTTATTTTTATTTGTGTGACTAAATAATTTTTAATCAACGACCAAACTAGTAATTTATTTACTCATTTATAGCTGAGTTGCAAAAAATGAGCAGAATTTAGTCATTTTTAGTTGTTGTAACTAAAAGTTTTAGTCACCTAGTCATTTATTTGCTAAATTCTACTAGTGTGTGCTTCCTTGTGCGATTAGGGCTCTCTCAATGTTGACGGCCCTAGGGATAAGCTCATCATAAGAAGTGACACATTGCATCTTTAACTAAAAGGATAAATCCGTATTGACATTAGCAATGATGATTCCGACTTGTTGCTCCTTAGGAATGGGTCACTTGCTCTTACTAGCTCGCTACCTCCATCGTTGTAGGAAGTTTGCGATCAAGTTCAATATTCTGATTTTAGGAGTCTTAATGGTTAGAAATCATAGTAAAATCAAAATTAATAAGTTTTGGAATTAGCATTTTAAAGTGTTTTTTGAGGTCATTAACTTCAGACTATCTTCTCTTTTGCAGGGGTGGTTGCATGCCAAAATTTTTTGGTGTAAAATATCAGAATTATTAGATTTTGTTACCTGTCTATAAATAAAAATGATTGGAGTGTGAGTTTGATATTTTTTGAAGATCTAAATAGCCAAGCTTGGTAAAGAAAAATCATGTCAGCTAATATTAGTCCAGAGCAAAATGAAGAGACACTTAATAGATTGTGGGCTAGATTGAAAAGAAAGGGTGATGGGAAATGTTATTGTCCTTGCAATAATTGCAAGGGATTATAGAAGAGACGACTTTTAATCACAACAACTAAGAAACATTGTAGGCAGCATGGTCACGTTGAAGGGGGGCATGATTATTGTCCATTGGTAAGTTGTTCATTATATGTATTTATATTGATTGAATTTGTAAATGTTTATATCGTTTTAACATTTTTTATATATATATAATCACTTGATCATGATCATGGTTTATTTGTGTCTATCATTATTATAAAGGTGAGGCACCCTAGGGCAGATGATATGGATTATCACGGCCCGAAGAATGTGGTTTTGCAAGCGAACGAACATGGAGTTGTGAATATCGAAGATGAAGTTAATGATCCTATAGAAGAAGATGATCATGCACCAGAAAACACAGTTGAAGATGATGGTACAAATACATTGATCCATGACACCTTTAGTGGCAGAGCTGATCATGATGATCAAGATGACTTTGATGATGTTCATGATTTACCTGTATTTGAGAAGGCATACGAGCCCCTTTATGAAGGCTTCCAAACAACTCTTCTCTCTGCTATATTTTTGCTATTGAACTTGAAGGTTATGAATGGTTTATCAAACATAACAATCTCACAGATGTTAAGGTATGTCATATATGTCATCTTTTTTCATCTATTTTAATTTTTGTTAGTTCATCACTAGTAAATAAAGGATGAAATATGTACCATTAATATTCTTTATATTAACAAATTATTTTTTGTTGTAGATTGATTGGTGAATTTTTGTTACCACCATCAAATATTTTACCTCACTCATACCGAGATTTATTTTCCATTATGAAAGATATCAGAATGGAGTATCAATCAATAGATGCATGTCCCAATGATCATATTATATATCATAAACAACAGGAATTTGCAACAGAATGCCTAGAATGTCATATTAGTAGCTATCAAATAGATCAACTAACAAAAAAGGTGCCTCGCAAGGTTCTTCGTTATATTCCTATTATTCCATGTATGCAACGATTATTTAGGTGCGAAAGCTTAGCGCAATTTATGGATTACCATGCATGGAATAGAAGTGGAGATAACATTCTTCGAATGCCTGCGGATGGTTCTGTATTTAGGGACATGGAGGAAAAATGGCCACACTTTAAAGAAGAACCTCGTAATCTCAGGCTTTCATTGGGAGTGGACGGTGTCAATCCATTTGGAGAGCTAAGATCTATTTACTCAGTGTGGCTTGTTTTTGTTATCAACAATAACATTCCTCCATGGATGTTAATAAAGAGGGAGCACATAATGTTGTCAATGATTGTTCCAGGTATTTGTTTACATCAATTTTCTTTAACGTAGTAGCATCTCATTTGTCTTATTTGTTGCATAATGACTTATATTTTTTTCATTCAATAGTCATGTACATTAATTTATATATATTGCAGTAAAATGGTTATAATAATTATGTAATGTTTATGCTCATTCAACTAGGTAAGTACCAAGTTAAAGATATGAATGTATATATCGAGCCTCTTATCGATGAGTTACTAAAGTTATGGAATGGCGTCACTATGTATGACGTGTCTAGACCAATAAGACAAAGACAATTTCAATTCCATGCAATGCTTGTATGGTAAATTCATGATGCCCCAGGGCTAACACATTTTTGTGGTATGTTATAACGTTCAACTGCACTTTAACAATTTGATGATGAAGTAGATATCATGCATATTTTTAAAATAATCTATTCATTATATATAACTATTGAAAAACATCTTTTCAATGGGAAAGAGGAGACTACATCAAAACCACGAAGAATGACACCTCGCCTATGGAAGTTGGAATATAATAGAATTAATCGTCAAGGTTATACATCAGATCAAATTGTTTATCTATCATATATGATATGTTTTGAATTTATATTTTTATATTGTGTTGTGTTTACTCATGTTGTAATTGACAATGAATGTCGCTTGTTAATTTGTTTAACTTATATGCTTCATGAAGGTTGTCAAGGCATTAATGGCCGACTTCCACAGGGACTGAAAAGTTATCTCAGACAATTTAGTAGGTTGCCCTACTATGAGTAGCTACAAATTGTGCACTTGTTTGATACAATGCATATTGGAAAGAATATAATAGAAATGTTATGAAAAATATTGGATGGAAGGCATGACAAAGAAAAAATTGTTAAAATTTGTAGTGACATTCAGGAAGCCAATCATGCAATGAAAAATGTCATTTAATTAAATAGCGATGGAGACCAAATTAATATAAGTGCCCTTCCTTGGTTATTAACAGAGCAGCAAAGTAATGCTATAAAAGAAGTCATACGAAAAATTTGATTTCCTATAGGATTTGTTGCGAACATAAACAATATAATAACAAAGAAAGGTGAATTTGAATTAGGGAATGGCAGCATGATTGACATACCTTCATTAAGGTAATTATTCTGGTATATTATATACACTTGTATAATGCATGTACTTTTTAGTGTATTGTGTTTACTACTTTTGAAAAAATAATGAAAAGATCATTTTATAATTGTTGTAGTACGTTCTACCTCTATCTCTCCCAGACAACTTTGACAACAATGTCAAACAAGTTATATATGATATTGGAAAATACATGAGGGGTGAAGCCACAATAGTGGTTTACAATTGAAGTGAGGAAGGAAAACTCACAAAAATGAATGCATGGAAAAAAAAATGATTTTAAGGGTTCGTATGAACCTATTGGTTCTACCGAACCTATTGGTTCGACTGAACCCATTAGGGGTTCGCTAGAACCTAGGTTCGGGCGAACCCTCCTAATACTTTCCCGCCAAAAAGTCCATCAAAACCCCTTATAGAAGGGGGGTTCGAATGAACCCTAGTTCAAGCGAACCCCTAGTGGTTCACTCGAACCCCCTTTATTCCTCATCCCCTCCTTGAGACACAAAAAAAACTTGAATTTTAGCACTTCGGAGCTTGGGTTGAGGATGAAAATGGAGGAATTTTCACAAACCCAACTTGAATTAGGTAGTCCTCAGAATGAGCTATCCAACGAATATAATTTTAATATGTTTTGGTTTTATTATGTATTTGTTTTTTTAGTTTATTAAACATAGGTTTTTCATCAAAAATGAAGGTCTCTGTTCTGCATATGTGGAAAAATAGTAGATTATGATTTTTTTTTTTTGAAAAATATGAGTGCACTAGATATTGAAGTCCTTGATCCAACAAAAAAAATAAAATTGAATTTCGATATATACAAAAAAAGTTATGCATTATACGGTCATGCTGTCTGAATTGTAATTGGTTTGACTTTGAAACTTGATTAAAGAAAAAATATTTCATAAAAAACTGTCTAACCAAGTGGAAGCACTAGATATCAGAGTTACAAATCTAAATTCGAAAGAATTAGAATTTATCCTTCATGGAAAATAAGTTATGCGTTATACAATGTGTGTCACTTTTTAAAAATGTTGTTTTTTGAAAAAAGCTAGTTTTCATGGGAAATGGAAAAAGAAGTGCAATTTAATTCCAAAAATTTTGAAAAAAATATTTTTAGAATCTATAGACAAAATGTGACGAGACTCTACTTTTTCATCATCTTCAAATTCTTCATGGTTTAGCCGCTATAGGTTCCCGAATGTGAAGATTTAGTTTAAAAAAATAATTTCAGTGTCTAGTTTGGCCAAAAATTGTAAACCACTATTGTGGGATCACCCTGAGGTAAGTAGCGATATTTGTTCAATTCGTTATATACATCTTATAATTGCCATTTGTTTGACTTGTTATGTAATATACTGTATTTTTTTTTTAAATCTCGTTAATATATTTGTGCATTGAATCACTTGTAGATGGTTGTCATCTAAATAAATCCATAAAGAAGATATAAACTATTGGAAGAGAAAAATTCCTCGTCTAATGTGTGAAATGCAAAAGTGTCTACTTTCGGCATTTTTCAATGCACAAGAACACTACCTCATACACCAAGTTGAGGAGATTGAACTGTGTGGACTTGTACACACAAGGTCAATGTGGATGGTTGAGAGGCACTTGAATTTTTTGAAGGCTTTAGTTAGACAAAGAGCACATCCTAAGGGTTATATGGTGGAGGGATATATGGTATACCAGACCATGGTATACATTAGTGAATATTTTTCTAAGTTTGCAGCAAAGATCCATGTAGATCGCATTTGAGATCCCAACTCCATTAACAAATTCAAAGGGGAGTACCTGATGGGGAAAGGTAGATTAAGGAAAGTGAGGTAATTATAAGATGGTCATGGAGATTAATTTGAATACATTTTACATATGGTTTTTATGTATATTTTACTTATTTAATTTTTAATCTTCAATATACATCAATTATAAATTAAGGTCATATACTGTGGTATTTAACTAATTATACGTCGTTTGTGAATTTCAATTTTTTGATCTGAGTTGGTCGAGAGTGGGATGCACTACATTTTGTACATAATAACAATCGCAGTTGGATGGCCGGTATGGATTGAACGATGTCAACAATCTGGTCGCACATTAACATGGGAAGGTGTGGCTTCATTGGTTAAAGAAGCTCATCGTAATGGAGATTCAATGTTACACAAAGGGAAATTGATTTAGCATATGGTTTAAGAGATAAACAGGTACGTATAAATATATTAATCACCCATATTATTTAATTATTTTCAATTATATTGATGTATATATATGTTGAGATTGTTTTCTTTGCATACATTAGGCCAAGAATAAATATGTTTATCAACTGACAATATTGCAATAATTTTTACATGTTTGACATATTGCAGGTGAAACACCACAAGGCTATGTGGTGCAATAATTAAGTAAATTTTGAATCAAAATGTTGGATGACATGAAGAAAACTTGTGATTACGGTATGGCTACTTGACCTTTTAGGTGACTAATGTTTCATCTAGAAGCAACATACATCGAAGTCTTAGAAAATCAATACTATGGGATTTTGGATGATATACTTGAGTGTGACTTTAAGTCCTTGATTAATTCTATTAAATTAGATCCTATGAAAGTGCAATTTCGATTGAATGAAAATGATCGAGAGAAGGCTGTTATTGAACATGATAATGGATTTACCATAGGTGAATACAAAGGTTGATCGGCCCGGCTGAAATAGGCCCTATGTTCTTCCAGCCAATGTGAGTAGGTATTTTACCGAGAAGGTTCGGATAAACCGGGTTGGTCATTTGTTGTTAGACATGATCCAAGAGGAAGGCCGGTAAAGTATAATGTGGTGGAAGAAGAAGATACCTAAGAACTAGAAGATGATGTAGATGATGATCAGGATCAACAGTTAGTTGATGATGTCCCTGACGAAGATGTCGAAGAGGAGGAACTAGATCATGATGATGTAGGAGTTAATGTTCATGAAGATGATATCCGTGTGGATGATGACATTATCGAAACTAATATCGATGATGATGATGATGATATGATCAATCCTTACAATGTCGAATCTGGATTGGATGATACCGACAAAGAGTTGGATGAAGAAGAAGATCAATGACATTGAAATGTTTGAGTTATGCGATTATATTATCTATTTGATATTAATTTTTTGATAGAATTATATTTGAATTATGTGGTTACATAATTAATTCATGATGTTTTTAATTTTTATGCCATTACATAATTAATTTAATGATGTACTTTTTAATGTTTGAAAGGTCAAAAAATTAAAATATTTCAATAGTGATGCTAACAACCTTGAAATTAGTGTGTTTTATGTTTCATGTGATTATAAAAGATTAAAAAGTCAGTTGTAGAGGTGGTTGTTTAGTGGTTGATATGGAAAGGAATTTAAAAGGCATAAAGTGATCATTGTAATGGTTGTTGATGGTTGAGGATTTAAAATACAAGCTCTTGACATTCAAAAATTTGTGTTTTTCTTCAAAATTTATGTATTTTTCTTGTTATGCAGCACTGTACGGTCACATGCAGCCATATTTTGATGTGAAATCAATTCCAGGTCGTGAAGATATGTGTTAGCTTTGATTTGAATTTGATTTGAGGGCTTAAGGCATTTATTTAAGTTAGAAAGCTTCATTTCTTTGCATACAACCCGATTACACTATTTTTTAGGGTTTTGTAGTCCAAACATGATATAAAGGGGCTCTTACACTTTTTGTGATTACTGTAGCTTGTGTAAGATGCCCCATGGATACTGTTGTAATTGTAGGATGCATGAATAAGGCGTATGATGAGAAATAAATAAGGTATAACTACTGTCCTCTAGAGTTTTGTGAAGAAAAGCATGTGAAATGAGAGGTTCAAACCTAGGTTTCAACAAAACATGTATGGGAGATCTAATTTTATGAATTTTTATCCATGTGCAGACCTAATGGGTTGTTTCTAAACACTGAATATAAATGATATACATACACACACACACACATGTATATATATGTATGTATGTATGTATGTATGTATGTATATGTATTTTTAAATGTAAATGTAAATGCAATTACTGGATGCTCTCCTAAACAATAAATACAACATATCATTAAAGAAATCTATATCTATGTATATAAATGTGTATTTCTAAATGCAAGTGTAAATGCAAAGAGCATATGGTTTTGTAGTGTTATAGATACAACATATCCATAAATTAATGTAATTGAAATTCTGAGTCTTCAACACATATAATATGAAGTCGATCAAATGGCTAAACTGCATGAGGAAATAAATGAAACAATAGAAGTATGCATATGTGTATGTGTGTTTGTAAAATGAGTGTAAAATAAATAAGAATAATAAAAATTATAAAAGAATACAAGGAAAGGTTTAGAGTTTAGAGTGGGAGAGAGATAGAGGGTAGAGGGTTTAAGGGTTTAGAGTTTAAGGGTTAATAGTTTAGGGTTTAGGGTTAAAGGTAGAGGGTGTTGGTTTGTTTTTTACACTGTAACTAGGTTGGTCATCTAATCTACCTATGGGATTGCCAATTCCAATCAAGGGTAGCTCGAAGGACCTGGACCAACTAACGAGGACTTTAAAAAGCCTCCTACACTTTGGGTTCTACAAGACCTGAGAGGGTGATACCTTAATGTGTTTACAACCTCTGCACCAATATCATAAACAGCATTAACACATAACATATAATCCCATTGAATAGCTCAACACAATAGGATAATATCGAATAAAATTGGCTATTCACCGATAATATCAACTATGTGGAGCATGAGATAACTACAACACAATCCATAGTAAAATATAGTCATTAATTTGCAATTTGTAGCAAGCTCTAGGAAAAGACAAACAATTATTGAACTACCCAAATAAGTACAACTTAGATCAGTGCCATATATCCATTGCAGGAGTCAAATTCATAAGCATCTAAAGGTTTATGACAGATCTAATACATAACATATAACTTATAAGATCCTTGACAATATTGCATTACAATTTCATTAGTATGCATTCTCACCCAATACTACTTATCAAATCCTTATACAGAACATATCCGCCTATAATCCCATTCAAGCATTTTAATTAATTACTTGAATTAAAGCTAAAATAAGGATTATACACACCACAACAATGAGATGAATGAAACAACCCTTAGTCATCTTATTCAAAATTCGGATATGCATGTATAGTGGAGAGACATGAGTTTGAATTTATCATTTCAACTCAAATGCTAGTACTTTTATACAACATTAAATCCCTATGAATTCAAAACCGATTGCAGAATAACTCAGAACCTAAATTGTATTTCTCTCTAAAACCATCAAACTTTACAATTTGCTCTGCAACTTCACCTAGAATCAACCAAAATTATCTAACTTGCTAACCTGTACTTCTGGCCTTGAAATATTTCTTATAGAAAATGAATGAGCAAACAAGCATCGGGCCAGAAAGTACATATCACCAGCCAAATGAAGCATTTGGTGATATTCCAAAAATCATTACAACAACCATCACCCTAGAGAATATTCCCGTTCATCATGTCAGCTGAGAAAAATTGAGGCAACAATAAAAAACCACAAGAAACCCACATCGAGACTGCCATCAAAGCAAAACCGGAGGCCGTTGTAACCGCAACATCTGATTTACCACCCGTTAGTAATTCATTCTTTTATTCCTCCTCAGTCAAATATTTATCTACCCACCTTTGATATTCTTCATCAGTCGGCTAGTCAAAATTAATTACCTCATTCACCTTGGCATTATAAGGTGTGTATTTTACTGCTACCTGATTTGCATCTCTTTCAAAAGATTCCAAACAGGAGCTGGTACTAATGATTTTATCCATACAGCTCACCAACAAGTCATAATCTGAGTCATCACAAATTAAATTAATTTGATTATTGATGACCTCAGCTGCCTGACCCTGCCATTGCTGGAATGACCTGATTTTCCCTTGCTCATCAATTATATCAGGTAACAATGTCTTACCCCAATCATTGAAATTCTTCACCAACTCCCTAATCTTCCTACTCAAGTCATCTGGTAAGGTCTGAAAACCTTGCAATGATTTTACTAACACATGAGTAGGCTTTAATGATTGGGGCCTATTGTTTGTATCAAACTTGAGGCCTTATACATGACATCCAGATCCCTGGCCCTAGGGATCCAATTTTCAATCAATGGTATCACTACCTCTTGATCCCTATCAATATTCTTTATTGCATCTAATAGAAAAGAATAGAAAGAATGTATAGATAGAAATTTATTATCAACCTTTTCATTCAAATGCCTTAAAACAGTAGTAGCAATCTCTTTTTTCTTTGAAAGAGATACCTCGTCACTTACCCTCAAAGATTCCTGTAACTCATCAATTCTTTGCAAGAGATGCTTCTTTGTAGGATCAACAGAGCATTCTGTTTCTTCATCAATTTCCTCTAAAGAAGGGGTGAAGGTAGGATTCTGACTGGGAGACCCTGGTGTGGAAATAATTGGAGAAGCAAGAGACACTGACCCTGCTGTGGAAGGTAATGTACTGGTCCCTGGAGCACTTGATGTCTCCCCAATTTGTCTATACCTGAACCTTTCCACTTCAGTTTGCAACTCAACATTTCTCTATTGCATCTTGCTGTATTCTTCAATCAAAAGGTTATACTTCTCCATTAGGCTTTTCTTTTCAGCCTCCTCCCTTTCAACAGTCTTTTGGGCCAATTTGGCCACATTCACAGTTAAATTAGTGGCCTCGGTGGTTGAGGTCTCTGAAGCTCTCTTTATTATTAATCCCCTTCTAAAATTTGGATTAATGTCTATAATATTTGGCTTTCTCCCTTGTGGGGCCAATGCCCACTTGCCAAGGTTTCATATTCTTCACTGAAAGTAGAATCTTGAAGTGTTGCCTTGAATTCTTCTTCAGATTCTTGCAAGGGATGTTTGGACTTCATAATATCATTAAAGGCCACTGCATCTACAATGTCCCATTCAGGCAGAATCAATACACCAGCCTGACTTGCCAATTTTCTGCCTTCCTCAGGAGTGATGTTCTTAAATTTTTCCATTAATTCAGCTTTCACTTCCTCATCATTCTCCTGGTCTGACCTGTCAGGTCTTAGTTCTCTTCTCTCCTTACATTTATTTTGTTATTCTTCAAACTTCATCCTCCATACCAATTGCAAGAATACAAGAGTCTTTAAAAATGCATTGTCGTCTAGAAACTCCTTACATGCTTCCATTCTTGCATCTTGTACACTTTTTCCTTTCATATCTAAATGAGATAAAACCAATTCAGCTGGCCTAGGAGGGGAAGGCATACCAACCTGCATGTCCTGATCAGTAACAATAATTTCATCCATCAAACTCTCCTGTGGTTGATCAGTTCTTTGTCTTTTAGGGCTTGGCTCAGATGGTGGTGATGGGGGACTATCTTCTGGTGATGACTCTAAATCAATGATCTTAATTTCCCTAGGCACTTTGAATTTTGGACCTGGTTGTGAAGGAAACTTCATAATTTGCTCCCCCTTTCTGTCCACTTCCTCATCACTGTTGCTATCCTTTTTTCTCCTGTAAATGGGCCACTTTTCTGTAGGCTGGTATGCTGGCCTTGTTTCAAATGGTCTGACACCTTGTTCTTGTACACCCAGACTCAGCTCTAAGTTTACTTTTTTGGTTGTCAAAGTGCCCATAATCTCTTTGAAGTTCTCCATCAGAAAATCAATTTTCTTATGGTGGGGATTGAACTCCAACAGTGGATCATATTTCGGATCCATTTTGTGCACAATATCTAATAGCTTATCATAAGCTATCCATTTCTCCTTGTTCAACTCCTGCTTATTTAGGTCAAACTCATTTCTGATCAGGTCCTCAGGAAAGTTGAACTCATGCACAAACTTGCCAGCTTTTATTCTTTGTCTAAAAAGGGTAAAGAAACCCTCAGAATCATGTTGCCGCTTTGGACCACATCTCAAATGATAATCCTCAAAGAATTTCTCAAAGTGCACCCAACCTCCTTTTAAAAAGGAAAAATCAGATACCATTGTATAATCAGGGAAAAATGTTCCCTTACCCCTCCTTGTGAGGTTGTCCTCATGGATGCAACCTATTTGCCACATAACTTCTGCAAACCCCACTCTTGGTGGCACATTGTATGCCAGTATATGAGGGGCTCCTTAAGAACCATATACCCTCAAAACAGTGCTGACTGGGTATGGGATAATGTCACCCCAATTATGGCTAACTTTTAATTCTGGCTTCCTCCCCTTTGGCCTGAGGAAATCATGTAATTCCTCAGGAATCCTAGGTACATTCACCATCAATCTAGCCCTCAATTTGGAAGCAAAACAATTATCAAATTGCACATAACTAGTGCTTTCCTTATTACAAAATAAATCTGCAGCCCATATCTGTATTAACAATCTTTCTCCATCAATCGATTGCCTTAATTTCATCTTCTCAGAGAAGAAGTCAACATTCTTGAATAAAAACATATGCATCAGCATAGAATACCAAAATAATTGAGTGTCGGTATCATTTTTCTGCAGCTTTGACAGACCCTCATGTATCCTCTTAGCCAAGAAAGAAGCAAAGTCATATGTGACAAAGAAGTTAGGGTGTTGTATTTGCACCCCCATGAACATGTATGCAATGGACATCACCGCACCAGGACTGAAACCGAAAATCTGACACAATGAATAAAAAGTGGCCAGGAAATGATTTGCAAAACAATTTAATCTGAAAGGTTCCTCATCACTGGGGCTGATATGAAATATTGAACCTCCTGCCCTAGCCAGATGAGGTGGAAGCAATTTAGCTCTAAAAAGAGACTTCAACTTTGCATATTCCTGCTTCATTTTCTTAAGGTTGATAGGCACCAAGTCCTCACTCGGTTCACTCAAGTCAAAAATCTGTTGAATATCATCTCTGTTAATGCTTAACAAAACCTTTCCATCATTATCCCTAATTACCCGTGTGACAGGGTCATATCTTGCAACTACTGCCCTAAGCAAGTCTACATCAGGGAAAACATTTGGTACCACCAGCTTCCCCATATCATACATCCATCCATTTGAAAAATGGTGAGGCAAATTCCTCTGTCCATACCACAATATGAACATTTCCAAACCCGTGAGAGGAACCCTAGCATCGGCTATGTTGGAACAATTGTATACTAACCCCTCCCTCAAGATTTTCCCTCTCATCAGAACCAATCCCTTCTTTCTATCATTTGTTGACAAGGGTAATTGATCCAGGAAATCATCATACAGGTTTCTTTTTAAATAGTCAATGTGGCCAGAATATTGCTTGGGTGGTGCCATCTTGGACAAACTAGGGCTTCTTATAACTTCACACTTCAAATAGCTAGGACTAACCAGAGATATGAAATTACATAACAAAATATTGCAATTTCTCACTATTTAAATAAACTATAGCCCTAAAAAATTTATCAACAAGCCCTATGATAAGTACAACAAATCTTTTCCTTAATTCAAGCATAGAGTGACCGGGAAACACAAAAATTAACTCACGACTCTTTTCGCATAAATCCCAAATTCTGGCTGTCAAGGTTCACAACCTTGCTCTCGACTCTAAAACTGCTTCACAAAATACCTGAATGCTTTGTGACACACATAAAGCAGGACAATTGATTTTATTTCGATCAAATTGTGCCAGTAAATTTCTCATCCACCATTAAAGCTCACTCGTGCGTTGCACAAACGAATCCAACCATATTTGATGCATATTTAAATTCGAGCCGTCGATCCTTCATTTTGATCAAATCATCGACGACTACCTTCAGAATAGGCTGACACAATCGCCAACATGGCCATAAGGGGCCCACCATACCATACGCTACGAAGGAAGTCCACGTGGCGGTTGCCCGCGATATCGCAATCGGTAAAAATCCTGCAACTTTGGATCACGTGATGGCGGGAAACCGTAGATCTTGAGCATCAATGATCTCGTTCCTTCAACACAGTCATCAGCCCTATCATTAACCCTCGAGCAACTTTTCCATCAAGATTATAACACATCCGTCGATTTGAATCACGTGCATCTTAAGAGCACTTTAGTAACCCACCTTTTAATGTATTTAATGTTGGATTAATGTTCCACGGTATTTCCTTTATTCTTTCAGCTTCATCAGATGAGACACGTGGCGACCGCCCGTGATATCGTGATCGACCAAAGCACTGTGGTGGGGCCATCACGGGATGGCGGGGAACGGTTGAGATCAAATGGTAGTTGATCGGCAGTCACACAATTTCATCCCCCAGAAGGACACATGGTGCCCGCCCACGATATCATAATCGGTAAAAATCATGCAGCTTTTGATCACGCGATGGCGGGCAACCATTGATATCCGAAGGAAATTTGATCAACGGTAGCGCAAATTTGATCCCTTCTGTAAAATAAAACATTCATTAAAAAGGACGAGGGGACATCACTAGGCCAATGGTAAACAACGACATAAGTTGTTTTTTAAAAGATGAAACATGGGGCCAACCGAGACTTAGGAAATAAAGTATTAAAATCAAAGGGACTCAGCCTAGATGAACTGATATGACATAAGTTGTTTTAAAACCCCATCAAAAGTAATAGCGAAATAGAACCCAGCCAAAGCGTGAAATAAACATTCTGGTTTTACATGAAGACAAAGCTAAAACCCCAACCCTTATAAAACTTGAACACCATGAAAGACCAGAGACATAAGGCAAGGCATGAGTGAAAAACAAGGAGAAAAATACTGAAGTTCCATCAGTGGCTCCGGTGGGGATGATCGATTTCCAGCGGAATGAA
>VDFB02000015.1:60013188-60126794 GCA_007258455.2 Sequoia sempervirens
CTCAACCATTGAAGCTTCTCCAAAAAGAATAGTATCATCAACAAATAATTGATGAGAAGTAGGAAGCAATGAAGAAGTAACTTTAATCCTTTTGAGTAATATTTTATTGAGATTTTTTTAGATATTTTTCCCAAGAAATTTTGCAACAATTATAAACATAAGGAGAGAGAGGATCCCCTTGCTAATTACTCTCCACCAAAAGAGAAGTATCCCTTAGGCACACCATTAACCAAGATAGAACATTTAAGGGTAGTAACACAAGCTTTGATCATATTCAAAAATCTACATTTAAACCCAAACTTCTACATAAAAACCAACAAGAACTGCTAAGAAACTCCATCATAGGCCTTAGAAATATCAAATTTATCACCATTCTCAGCTTCTTGCTAAACTCCATTGAGTGAATGTATTCATGAGTAAGTAATGCAACATCCAAAATTTGTCTACCTTTAACAAACCTTTTTTGATTTGGTGAAATCATTATATGAAGAACAACTTTCAACCTATTGACAATAGGCTTTAAAAAATGTGTAAAGTTTTGTATTAAACATAAACTTATAGGTCTATAGTCTTTCAAAGAAGAAGCATCATATTTCTTGGGAACTATAAAGTTAGAATTTATTTTATTTAATAGCCTTCCTAATCTAAATAAATC
This sequence comes from Sequoia sempervirens, assembly GCA_007258455.2. Lineage (NCBI taxonomy): Eukaryota > Viridiplantae > Streptophyta > Pinopsida > Cupressales > Cupressaceae > Sequoia > Sequoia sempervirens. The sequence goes on from VDFB02000015.1 coordinate 60,013,844, forward strand.
TTTGGTTGCATTTAGGAGATCAATAGAAATGGCATCCCAAAAATCTTGAAAGAAAGCATGTAGAAAACCATTAGGCTCAGGAGCCTTATATGAACCAAAATAGAACACCACACATTTAACCTCTTGCAAAAAAATAGGTTTCCTAGATCCTTAAGGTCCTGATCAGACAATACATTAGGGATAACCTCAAAAAGCTCTTCCAAACCATAAAAAATTGGATTAGAGTTAGCAAGAGTTTCTTTAAAGAAGGAAACAATGACATCAACTATATCATTCTCATTTTTCAAAATGGAGCCATCTTCCTTAACCAAAGACCTTATTCTATTCCTCTTTCTATGCTTCATTGTGGATAGATGATTTTTTTTTACATTTCTATCCCTCTTAGTTAACCACTAGATTCTAGATTTCTATTTCCAAAACATTTCCACCATTTTTGAGAGCATAGTCCATTCCATACATAACTCCCTTTCTTTTGCATAATTTTACACATCATTATTTCCTAAATCTCCTTAAGGTATTTTGTGATGATATTTTTATGGAAAATATTACCAATGGAGATCTTATTCTATCCTTTTACCTTACCTTTTACCCTTTTAAAAGTTTGATCCAAATAGTACATCAGAGTACCATGACATGGGAGATTCCACCAAATTTGAACAAGTTATTTGAAATTAGGGTGAAAATTCCACATAATTTCATACCTACAAGGAAAAGGACCTTTCACCATAGCCTCCTCCCATTCCCAAAGAATTGCATTATGATAAGAGCCTATTTTGGGAAGAGTAGATAAAGTAAGCTTAGGAAGAATATTCCAACATTGGAAATAAAAAACCTATCAATTTTAATTTGAATATGATTTATTCCTTGTCTCGTATTGGATCAGGTAAATAAAGGGCCTAGTAATTCAACATCCATGAGTCCCTGAGAGGAAACAAAATCAGCTAGATTCACCATATTATCAAAGAAAGCATCTAGATCCATCAATTTTTTAGAAGGAAATTGAGACATGCTAAAGTCCCCACCAAGAATCCCATACACCATTTGTACATTCTAGATATTAGAGAGGATAAGGAATCCCATAGTCGAACTCTTGTTTCCTTATAATTAGGAGCATAAATATTAATCAGATTCCATTTAACTAAGGTATTGATATCTTCCATATAGGTTGTCAAACAATTTTTTCAGTGGTTTACTTTGATACCTTTTATCCTAATAGGGTTCGAGAGGGTAGCTATTTCTCTAGAAGCTCATTCTACATCACTAACACAATAATCAGTAGAAGGCCAAATATTCTTATCTATCTAGACAAAAGTAGCCTGCTGCATCATAGTTTCCTAGATAAGCAATGTATCAATTTTCATATAAATGATACAACATTTAATAAGATGTTTCTTTCAAAATGGATATTTATCCCATGAATATTCCAAGGCATTAACCTCATTGGAAACAAGAAAATTTTAGCATCATCTTGACATTGAAAACATGAGGCTAAGCTCCCAGAGCCTTTGATTTCTTCTATTTCTTTTATCCCAAAAGATAATCCAAACTTTTATTTTTACCAAAATCCACATCTTGAGTAGCATCATGAGCTCAAGTTTCCCTTTGAGATGGTCTCCATTGTTTAATATTCTCCCCCAACATCTAATTTTTTCTTCTTTTTAGGTTTCCCATTAACTTGAGTCCATTTCTCTTCTAAAATACCTTCAATTAACTTCATACGAGGAGTTTTAGCCTCATTATCTTTAAATCCCAATAATGTAAATGACTCATGCAAGTCATTAATTTGATCCTCAGGCAATATTTTATAAGAAACATCCTATAATTTAACATCCTTAACCCCCTTCACTTTGTAAGCTTCTTTTAAATTTGTATCAATTTCTCCATCTTCAAGACCCCCATTATGGTTTGTAGAGGGAGAGTTTATATGAACTTCCTTAAGCAGGTCATCTTTTTGCAAGGTAGGATCCTTGGAATTATTCCTTCCATTTTATTTTCTTAAATATGTTACAACTTTTTGAAGATCATCTTCCAAATTTTTACCATCCATAAGCCTTTCAACATCCTCTTGTGTGTTGTTTTTAGATACTTCTATAACATAATTATTATATTAGAACCCTTCTCTTCCCTTTCCTTTGGTTCCTCCCTTTCCTCTCCTTGTTGATTAGTTTGGGTCAATATGAGGCTCTCCTTCCCTAGGTCAACATTGTTACAAATATCCTTCTCAATAGTTAAGGGCTCCGAAATAGTATTATGATTTTGTTGAGCTAATAACATTTTATTTTTAGTCAAAAACTATTTTCTACAAGAGTCTCTTAAGTGACCAAACTTCCTAAAAATCTAGAAAAAATCACCTACATTTTTGTACTCTATTATTTGGTTTGACACTCCAAATATTGATTTCACGAAGATAGAAGAAGCTAGAACTATATTAACAACCACATTAACACAAATCGTTGCAAATACTAGTATGGAATTTTGTTGTGTGACTTTGTCCATTGTAAGAAAATGTCCAAAGGAATTAACAATACCTTGGAAGATTTTATAAATCTAAAACCTTAGAGGAAGCCCCAGAAGGCAGATCCATCGATGGATCAAACACGAGATTCCACTTGCATAAGGATAAATAGTTCTTAAATTCCTATCATATGTCCACAAACCCCTAGTAAGCACCTTTATCAAATCTTCATGAGCCATAAAGCTAAAAAACTAGGTTGTTTTCTATTACACTGATATTAAAAATACCCTTGAGATTCAAAACAACTTGAGCCCATTTCCTATCTTGATCTATAGTGGGTTGAAAAGAAAGAAATTTACCTACAAGAGAGAGCTGAAGTTAGGAAACCACCTCATGATCATTAGGAACAACAATCTCAAGTCCTTCAATAGAACATGAAACCTAAAAAGGATAAAAAACCCTAGGTTTCACCATGTTTGGAGATCTTCCCCCAACCAACTTATCCACATAGGATAATAGATCCTCCTAAAAAAAATGAGTATAGACCAAAGGGAGGGGATATAGGAGCGCTTTTAGCATCCCGAACAATAGCCTCCAAAGAAGATGATGCCTTATTCACCTTCACACCTTCCTTTACTGCCACAAAAGCAACCTTCACACCTTCCTTTGCTACCATAGAAGCAACCACAATGGACGGGGTAGCCCGTTGGGCCTCCCACCACTAGCTCGATAACCCAAAACCTTGATAGAAGTTTCAAAAAAATTGAAAATTATAGATTGCATTTTCTTGTCATATGATTTCTATGTTAAAAAATTTAACCAAGTGTTAATAGTGCAATGCTAGAATAAAATCTCTATTATATAATTAATATATAAATAAGTATATTAATTAAATATAATATTAATTTTTTTATAGTTATTAATAATATATAACTATAATATTATGGTATATACAAGTATAAATATGTTATTATTAATATATATGTATATATTATATACTTATTATTAAATTATATTCATTAATATTATACTTATTAATGAAAAATGAAAATATAATATGGTAAATTTAATCATCTTATATTATAGTTATTTATAATAAGTATATTATATAGTATATATTAATAATGTAGTTTTGATTATAAGGGAAAATTGGTTTTGAAGGGACCTAAACCCTTTGCAGCAAAATGCTACCAAGACTACAAATGCTACCAAGACTACAAAAACCAACCAACAACAAATAAATAGCAAACCAAAAGACTAAAAACCAAACACAAGAAAATAATAAAGGGATCTTATTCCATATTTTTCAAGGTGTTGGCCACCTCCATCTCCTGGTTGTATTGTGAGTTAACTAATGATAACAAATCATTCTTTTCTTCCTCAAATATCTTCTTCATGTTGCCCCTAGTCTTGGCACTTGGGCCCTTACCCTCATTTGTCACTGTCTTCTTACCCTTCTCTTTAGTAGGAAGTTCCTTCACCTATTGACCAACAAGAATTTGACCCTACCTAAGAACCTTGAGCTTCTCCATGAGAAATTTGAGGGAGTCAACACTATTCTTGATAGAAGAGTGACTAATTTGCAGTAGTTTCTTAATATCATCATCAAGCTCTTTTACCTTGTTTTCCACTCAATCCTAGAGGCAATTTTCACAGTCTCTCTTAAAGTCAAAGATGGAGCTCTCAAAATCAATATGCCTATCAATTAATAAGTTAGAAGGCGACCCATTACATTGAATAACATAGCTCTCTTTAAGGCCTTTGATCTTAACATTCACCTTATTGAACTCATTCATTACCCACTTCACAAGTTTAAAATTACAAGTGGCCCCATTCCTAGTCATGTCCAAAAGTTCCAACAAATATCTGTATCTTCTTCATAATTTAGATAAGAAAAGTCAACTAAGAGGGGGTGAACATTACCTGAGCTAAACTTGATCTTCCCTTATTTGTTCTCCACATATTTAGTGGCAACATTAGAGATCCTTTCTTTATAAATATTTTCCCATGACTTCTACCTGTTGAGAATGAATGAGTTGTTTTTTATGAGACTCCTCAATCACCCTCTCTTTACCTCTTCTTGCTGCACACTCAAATTCCTTCACCTATTGAGACAAAAAATAGTCATCCTCATCCTCCCCAGTCTAGAAGCCACCTGACCACGAGCATTGCTTTGTAGGCTTCTTTTTAGGTGGCGTGTTCTTTAAACTTCTTTTCTTCCTCTTACACTAAGGAAAATCATAAGGAGATGAAGACATGAATTCTACTACCTCATCCCGAGCGTCAAAATCCTATTTCCACTCCTTGTCTTCACCATCATTAGTACCTGTGCCAATTGACGAATAATCAACTACCTATGGCTAGTCCTTAAGAACATGGTCTTTATCTTTGATTGCCTTGGTCGAAGAGTTAGCCTTGGTATACTCCATGATTAATAGTATAAGAGCCTCATCAAGACTAGGGGTTTGAGGGTTTTTCAGATGAGCATGTAGAAGACTCCAACTATGCTAACATAAAAAATAGAAAAGATACCAAGAGATTGTGCCTAAAATGGTTAAGGAATGTGAAATGAAAAACCTAGAATTGTTGTGAACCACCCATCTAGGGTCACATACCTCATAATAACTTCTACAATTTCTGCCCAGATAGGTTTGATTGACAACCCATCGTAGCCCCAAGATGTTAGTTTGAACAATTTTTCCTTCTCATCACCTTTAAATAATTGATTCATGGCATCGTCATTCCCTTTCATTCTTTAAAGGACTTCCACCCTTGTAACTTTAGTCATGTGATTTGGGCTATGAATTCTTCTATGATAGGGTTCAAGTCCACACCATTTACCTTTAATGTCCTATTTTTCTAGTGGGTAAACCCACAAAAGTGGTTTACAATTGGAGTGAGGAAGGAAAAGTTAAAAAAATGACCCCATGCCAAAAATTTTCATTTTTGGGGTTTGAACGAACTGTTTGGTTCACACAAACCAAAAGAGGGTTCGCTAGAACCTAGGTTTGAGCGAACCCATTTAATGGAAGGTCCCACCATTCCCACCAAGAAAACATAAAGAAAACCCTTTTTGAAAGGGGGCTCACTTGAACCCCCCCATGGTTCGCCCGAACCCCCCTTCTCCCACCTTCTCACCCTTTGGCACCAAAAAAGTCTAGAATTTTGTGCTTCAAAGCTCGGGTTAAGGATGAAAATGGAGGAGACTTCACAGACCCAACTAGATGATGGTAGTCCTCGGAACGAGCTATTCAATGAATATAATTTTAATATGTTTTGGTTTTATTATATATTTGTTTTTTTAGTTTTATTAAACATAGGTTTTTCACTGAAAATCAAGCTCTCTGTTCTGCACACATGGAAAAATAGCAGATTATCAATTTTATTTTTGAAAAATATGAGTGCACCAGAAATTGAAGTCTTTGATCCAAAAAAATTAAAAATTGAATTTCGATACATACAAAAAAAGTTACATGTTATACGGTCCACCTATGTCTGAATTGTAATTGGTTTGACTTCGAAACTTGATTAAGGAAAAAATATTCAATAAAACACTATAAAACCAATTGGAAGCACTAAATATCGTAGTTACAAATCTAAATTTGAAAGAATTAGAATTTTATGTTTCATGGAAAAAAAATTATGCGTTATACAGTGAGCGTCATTCCTTACAAATGTTGTTTACTTAAAAAACTAGTTTTCGAAGGAGATGGAAAAAGAAGTGCAATCTGATTCCAATTTTTTTGAAAAAAACATATTTAGAATCTACAGACAAAATTTCACAAATCACTAGTTTGCATCATCTTCAAATTCCTCACGGTTTAGCCACTATAGGTGCCCAAAAGTGAAGATTTCTATTAGAAAAAATATTTCAGTGTCTAGTTTGGCCAAAACTTGTAAACCGGTATTGTGAGATCACCCTAGCCTTTGACAAAGAGATTGGAGGCTTCATGCTTAAACCCATGAAGCATCTCCAAGTAGGGTGTAAGGCCACCCTTTTCCAAGATCTTCAAGACCTTCCTTTTATTTCTCCATTTATCGCATTAGATGGGTTCTACCCTGCTTCAGTCTCCTCCCATTGTTTCACTACAATTTATTTTTTGCCAATTCCAGAGCCTTCTATTATTGAACAATGCATTGGGAATGGGCACTAAACTGCCCATAAAATGTGTGTAGGGAGGGGAAATCATTAATCCCCCATCCCATCCCTCCTTATAATCTATTTTGGCAGTCATTTCTTAATAATGCCAAGGCCTTCTTGGGTACTAAAATGTACCCTTCTCATGACTTGTCACTAATTAGGCTGACACATTCATTGGAAAAGAAATCAGCAATAGAGTTTCCTTCTCTAAATAAATGAGTAAACCTTACCTCCCTGAATGTACTAGCCAAAGCAAGGGAATCATTAATAAGATCTTCTATAGTCCAACTCGGCTTGCTTAATCTTTGCAGAGACCTAATGATGTTGAGGGAATCTCCCTCGACCCATACCCTTTTGTTGTCCTTATCATAGGGAATCTTAATAGCAATGTATGTTGCTTTGAATTTTGCATGGTGATTTGTTTAGGATCCTAATGGGAGAGCCACTATTAATAATATATAGTTATTAATAAATATATTATTTTTGTTAAATAATTTTATAATATATAAATGGTGAATACATTTATAATATTAATATAATATTATATATTATAAGATAAATTATATATATAATATAATAACTATAATATAATATTAATAATAATATGATAATACAATTTTAATAATATTTATAAATTATTACATATTATATTTTATATTAAAAATAATCCAATATAAATGTAATATAATATATATTATAGAATAGAAGTTAAATTATATATAATATAATTATACCTATTATTATTATATAATTTAAATCATTATTATGTATTATATTTTATAATAAAAATTATTAAATACAAATCTAAAATTATTATAATTAATAATTAGTGTACTTTTATATAGTACATGTTACATTAACATATATAATACTATATATATAATTATTATACAATTATCTATATTTTATAAACCTTGTTAGTACATACATTGTATTTTAGGTATAATTACTAATTATATAATTATTATTTTAAATTCAGTTTTAAATAATAAAATTAATATCTCAATGAATTATTTTTTATTCCATTCCATTATTCTGTTTCATTATTCATTCTTCTTAATGGATCAATTCCATTTGTTTCCATGTTCATAAATATTAATTGTCCATTTCTTTTATAATTATCTCAGTTTCATAAATTTAATCTTTCCCATGATTTTCCATTCCATTCCATTCCATTCCATTCCATTCCATTCCATTCCATCGATCTTCCATTCATTTGTCCTTTTGTTGGAATTAGTTATGTGTTCTTCTAGGTTTTCTCATTAATTTTCTTCTTTGCAATTTTCTCCAATTATTTTTCTCCTCCCTTTGACTTTCTCATATTTTTGGATTGTGTGCCTCACAACCTTCCCTCACCACCCTCTCCCCTATTTCTATCGAAGTCTGCTATCTATTCTTCATGTCTCTCTTTATCTGCTAATCATCGTGATAATGGATCATGGAGTATGATCCGAAACTTGATGAAGAAAAATTACACAGAATTTTATCCAGAAATCTTGATTACTTGTAAACACCATTCTATAACTCTCAAATATCAAACCCAAATGGAAAGAAGACGAAATTAATATAGAACCCGCTGCATTTGTATCAGCGGAAAGCAAAACTGGAAAAAACCACCGGAGATATCTGTGAATGCTTCCACATCGCGGGTGACCCATACAAAATCAGAAACATGCTTTTCTCCCTTTTCATCAAGGGACAGGCGAGCTCTGATAATAAGAGTATGGCATCTTGACCCGTAAGCAACTTGTCGGTAAATAGCATATCCTAACAACTTATTTGATATCTCATCAGCAGCGATCCATGCACGAGTGCCACAAGGTAAGTGTAGTAAACTTTGGCGGGTGCCTTCTATATTTTGCCCCATACACACGTACGCAATGTCTAATCCCTGGGAAGCCAGCTCTGCAATTTTCTCTTTCACCTTCTCTAAAACTGTCCTATTTGAAGGAGAAGACAGATCACAAATGCTCACTACAAAACCCACTTCTTGTCCTTGGCCGGGGGACCACTCACCAAAATATAGGTCTCCATCATTATGGAGGAACTTACTCTCTTTATGAAATAAGGCACCGGACACGGCATCTTCGTAACATGACTCTTCCTGAATTGCTATCAGAGGGTGTCTTGCCTTTACTTCTCTCCACCTCTTTATCAACATGGGGCTCTTATCGATATTGAAGAACAGCAGGCTCTTCATCTCAACAAGCTTGTCAATTGCCTTGCCATCTAATCGATCGCAATTTGATGCCTTCAATGCGCATACAGAGGACAGCTACCCGAAATCATCAGAAACCATCTCCAGATTTCTGCACCTAGACATGTCCAGATATGTGACAGACTTGAGCTGACCGAATCCATCAGGAAGTCTCCGCAGTCGGTACCAATTTCTTATATTCAACTTCTTCAGACGACTTAACTGACTGAATGACTGCGGAAGGCTTTCTAAACATTCAGATACCTATATCTAGCTCTTCCAAACGACTAAGCTCGCCGAAGCTGTCTGGAAGGAAATCTAATTTATTTGTCCCTAATTTCAGCACTTTCAATGCAGAGAGATTGCCGAAGCTTTCTGGCAACCTCTTCAGCTCGGAACAATGTTGGAATTGTAAAGCGCAGAGATTGAAGCTGGCCAAAACCATCATTTAGAAAGCTTTCATTGCTTTCTCCATCCAACTTGTATCCCTCGCCTATATACAAAACTCTTAAAGATCTCTTCACCAATTCCAGATGCGTTGGTTGAAGGTGAAATTCGACATCAGTACCCCGACGACTAGGAATCCAAATCCCTTTCAATTTTTGAAGCCTCTGGAAAAGTTTATAAGGGTAAGAGTTTTACTTCCACAATGAAAGAGAGAATTCACTACTTCTGGAACAATTTTCTTATCCATTACGCGAAATAATGTGTTCTTTCACAGTTAAAATAAGCTTGTGCACTAGGGGATTAGAACTTAATAACTGAAATGAAAACCAAACAAAAAAACTCAACTTATGGGCAAAGCGTACCTGCGTATCTAGCAGGGCAAGTTGGAGGGATTGGTAGTCAGTTATTCTGTCCCCTTCTGACAACTTTCTTCCTCTTGCTTGAATGATATCGTGTACAATCACTATCTCTGCTTCGGATATCCTTACCAGGTCTGCGTCTTGTATGGCTTTAAAGGCCACTTCTCCAACAATGCAACTCACAGTCCCCTTATCCTCGTTATTAAAAAAGACTGCTATATCTAGAAATGCATCTTTGTATACATCATATTCCAGAGTGTTGTAGACCACATCCACTACTTTTTCACTCAGATCTCTCTCTCCTTTCACAAGTGTATCCTTCAAAAATTCAATAGCGCTTTCACAAGCGCGGACATCTCCAACACTAGAGGCACGCCACCGCATATTTTCACAAGACCATTAATATCTAAGCTTTTGTCAAAACAATAGTCAGCACTGCCTAAAGCCTTCAAGCGCAGAAGCTTTATTGATGCTGCGTCTGAAAGATACTTCACGCTATATGCATAACGCTTGACGCCTCCCTCTTCCATCATATCAGTCTCATTTAGCTTTCTTGTGGTTATTAGTAACCTGCTTCCATTTGATAGGCAAGAAAGGTCGTTAGGAAGAAGTTTGGCCAGATCGCTTCCCCTCAAACCGTTGTCGATAAACAAAAAGACCGGCTGAGAGATTCTTTCTCTAAACAATTTGAATAGACGTTCTTTACCCTCGTCACAATTCCTTAGCTCAATCTTTTGAGCAAACAGGTCATTTAGATCCTGTTCTTGCAGCTGCTTAAGATCGGAATCTGAACAGTCTTGTTGAATATTGATTCTGCGGTGTTTGTAGGCGTTGAGATCGAGAGAGCTGAAGACAGCGGTTGCCAGGGTTGTCTTTCCTATGCCCCCAATCCCATACACCACCACACCTCTTGTACTTGATTGATCCTCCAGCTCAAGTAGCCCGACCCAATTGATCTGAGCTATTCCTTTTAATATATCAATAACTGCCTTTCGGGTCTCACCAGTTAAAATCTGTCAACATGAAATATCAGATTTCCATGTTCAAACCACAAAACTCATGACTGGTATAAATAGTTAGCACAAAAATTATAGAATTTAAACAGTCCCAGAAAAATACAAGCATACAAAATATTGCAGCAAGAGATTTTACACCCAGAAGATTACCAGCAAACAAAAAACAAAGAAACACTTGCAGCAGCGCTGTTATACACAGAAAAAGAAACTTAACATATATTATATTTTATTCATTATAATAGACTGTAAATAGGCGTTTCAAAACTGCTGTTTATAACAGTAAACATAAAATGAGTTCGCAGACTCATTAACAAGCATCTTCTAAAAAGAGCAACAAAAAACAGAGTTTATGCGTCTGTTGCACAACAGAACGCAGAAAGTATTAAGGAAAAAATTCTAAAAACATAAAATAGAAACTTGAAGATGGCTGAGTGTGAGATCCAGCATTGCAGATTTGTATCAGTTACCAAAAAATAATAATCAAGACAGCACATTTGAATCGTGATCTTTGAGGCATAACCGGTAGTTTAATACCTTGGAGGATTGTTTGTAAGCACGGTTGAGTACATTTTTTATGAAATAGTAGCTGCATTTGATGGAAAAAGCTATTCCAGCTGAAGTAGCATTACTCCCTGCTCCAGACGTGCTCTCTTCTACCTGCAATAACAGTGATAAATACGTTTACAATCAAACGAGTAAGTTTTTTATTAGTAAAGAAGGATAAACGCTTTTGATTTGGAGCTATGAACCAGTGAGATCACAAACTGAGATCTCATCTCTAACATAAATATTCAACAATTACATTCTCTACAATCCGAGATCTCATCTCCAACATAAACATTCAACAATTACATTCTAATGGGATTTGAGCTTTGATGGTAAAAACAACAATACAACAACTTAACCATCGCACCATATCACTATTGAGTAAGTTAATTATTATCAAATTTAAAGTAGCATAATTTTTTAAGAAAACATGAAATACAGATGAAAAAAATAAGGATAAATTGTATGTACCTTGCCCATAATAAACTAATGATCAATTATAAATACCTTGTCAATAGAAATGGCGTTCAAGCGTGCTTCAATGAAAGAGATTACTTCGTCAAGATTGCTCACGTCTTTCACCTCAAGAAGTGTAGTGAGTTTAACTTGGTCAAGATGGCTCACATCTTCCCCCTGAGGAATCAGAGTGGCATTCTGATCATCGTTCAAGGAGCTTACTTCCTCACGATGCGTCACAACTTCCACCTGAGGGGCATTTTCCTCAACATTTATGGAGTTTTCCACCTGAGGAAGGGCATTCCTCTCATCATCTAAGGTAGGAGTGCGGAAGCAGGAGCAATTTTTTTTACCCATTCTGAACTAGGTAACAACGAACAATGCAAGACTAGATTGAGCAAGCTTATGAACACACTCAAATTTACGCTTAAATGTTGATCTTCATTGATTAAAACTAAGCAAACGGAAAACAATTTATACCAGTTCGAAGAGGAATTTGAGAAACCCACGGAGCAAGTAAGGAATAAGTATTATCCTAGACAGGAGGGACCATTGATGGGAATCACGCTACTTTACTTTATTTTGGAAAACTGACACAAAGTTATGAATCAAGTTACTTTACTTTATGTTTGAAAACTGACACAAAGTTATGCCCAACTTATGCCAAAATGAGGACTTTAGAGTTTTGCTTTTCTGCTATTTCCCGACAGCGTACCCAAGAAAATGCTTAACCTGGGGTTTAACTTTTACTTTAAGATCTGTTGCCTTAAGTTCAATCATGGGGACGTATGCTTGCAATTCGCTAATGTGACGAGATGGATGCTCATGGTTATCCTAGGCATCATAATAAAATATGATTCTCATTATTGATCGGTTAAAATATCTAATTAAATTTTTAAATATCTTGCACGTTTTATGGGATAAAAGAACACATCATATTGTTTGAGTATTTATTACTTGGTGTGCAATGGGTATGTCGAAGTAGTGTGAAAGATAAATAAGGGGAAATTTTGTTTTTGTTTTGTTTTTATATTTGTGTAGGATATGAAGTCAATTGGTAGATCATTTAGCAAATGATGTCGTTTTATCTTATCTTGAACCTGGTTCATTATTTATTTTATCTCGCTTTAGAGCCTTCTTTTCTTCTCTCTTCCTTTTCTTCTCATCTTTTCTCTTCATTTGCAAATATATGAGAATAGCATAATAATTAAAAAGAAAAATATATATCAAAATAATTGTATTAATGGGTCTATTTTAATATAATAGACCAAAATGATTTGATTAGGATATACTCAAGTAGTTTGCTTAAGTATGTGAGAAATATAACTCAGTAGAACTCCTCATTATATGTGATATTTAATGCATAAATATGTCTGATATTTAATGTAATAGAAACTTTCCGACTAAATTAATTTGCCTAACCATGAACAAACATATGATTATATATAGATTATCACATATTTTATCCTAAGCTAACATTTATAGATTATCCTTTGATCTTGTTTTCCAGTGGCCGTACCCATTAATTCATTAATTTGTGGCAATACAATGAATGGTCAATTACGAAAAAATGTTGGTCTATTTTGTTGCATACTTTTGTGCAAGATCAATTGGTACTAAGCAGTATCCTAATCAAATCATTTTCTGACATCAAAATGTTGATAGATAGAAGTCAAGAAGTGTATTTCTAATCTTTTTCATATCCATCTTAAGGAAATCTAGTTGTTGGTCATCTTTATAATCTAGGGGTTAATGTCTTTGGCAGGGAGGGTCTTAAAGTCTTTATGGGTTCATATTTTCTAAGGCATGAAAGCCATGCTAAAGGATAATAAAGCAGGGTTAGGCAAAATGGAAGGCATATGAATGCAAATGTCCTTCCCTTGTTATTTTAGATTTTCATTTTGGGATTTGCTCACTTTTGTTTGCTGTGCTTCAAACTCACACTTTGGCCATGAGACCTTGGCATGCTTTGGTTTGATTTCGTTTGAGTCATGGTTGGGTTTGACTACATTCTCAACTTTGGAGTTTTGCTTTCATTAAACTTAACTCTTGCTTTAGTTTCTCTTATTCAACTTTCATTAAACTTAACTCTTGCTTTAGTTTCTCTTATTGTGAGGTTTTTGGATTGGTTGTTTGCCTGTTTGCATTTTAGAAATTTGATGTCCGTAGTATGGCTTCTAATCTATTACACTGTGTGCTCTTTATGTTATTTATGTATGTTCTTTATGTTATTTTTAATGGACTAGTAAGGGTTTAAATCTAGGACCTTTTGTTTATGTTTTAGGATGTTCTACCATTGAACATAGTAATTTTATTTTGTATGAACTAGTTAGGATTTGAACAAAGGAACTCCAATGTATATATTGGAGTCCACTGAGCTATTAACTACCTTTCAACTAGAGTTTTTGATAGAATTCTTATGATGATTTGGGTGCGACTCATTTTCTCCAACAGATAACACTGTCCTGTCTTTGAACATTATGCATGAAGTTATACTCATGAAAACAACCTTGAGTAAACAAGTTAGTTGATAATAGTTGAGACCTCCTTACTTAATCTTAAGGGACTATGGAGAGTTGAGTGGATTAGGTACAAATAATGCAAGTGCTAAAGGGTTGAGAGTTTCAAGCCTATGATCATTGATGACAAGTTGATCATCTCAACTATAGAGAGTGTGAATGGCAGATGTCTCAATGAGTAGGCCAACAATGTCTGGTTAGTTTGATAACGAAAATTGCTAATAGTAGATGCAACACTCATCACTAGCTTCATCTATGCTAGAAGATTAGTAGGAAATGTATAGAACACACAAATTGTTTGAAAAAATGCTATAATGATGTTGGCTATTGCATTGTACTGTGACTAATGACTTATACTGACTTCAAATATAATCACTGGTACTAAGAGACCCAGGTGATTTTTAAGCAAACATAATTACAAATTCAAACTTAGCAAGTTTTTCTAGCATCTTGCCATTGCATGCTAAAATCGATGCTTTGGATCAAGGATTGTGCCAATAGTTTGTTTAGTTTGATAGAAAATTCTTTTGTGTATCTAGAGCACACTATGTAGGCTTTATTGATATTTTCTTGGGTGGCATATTTTAGATTCACCTCCCAACTACAATTTGCTTGAATATTTTTGCCTACTTAGCACAAGAAATAGTTACTCTTCTACTCTGAATTCATTGATCTAAGTTATCGTTCACAAAAAATGCTATTAAACAACTTCACATCATTTTTTCTTAATTGACAAAAGTTGTAAGTAACCATGCACCAAAAAACCATAACTGAGTGGCCCAAACGGAAATGGAATTTCCCAAATGTTAAAAGCAACATAGTAATAGATCAAACAAATAGTTACATACAAAAAACACCAATGCATCTATGCGCATTCATAGTAGCTAACAAGACAATAAATTTTTTGAATAGGAAGGAAATTACAGATCCTCTTGGAGTTGATTCAAAAGCTGCTCAAAAGAGGAAACCAAGAAAAAAAACAAAGATTTGAATGTGGGTTGTAATCAATGTGTGATACAAACACAGAGTAAAACCTTGTAAACCATTGATCAACACATAGATAGAGTGAGTTGAATCTCCCCTGTTTGTATCCCCTATTTTTTTCTTTACACAGATAGGTAATGTAGGGGGCATTTTGCTTCCCCGGGCTTGGCAATGGGGCAAGATGAGTTGAATACAAAAAACTCATCTCACAAATTTGCACAACAAGCACAACCTACTAACTGTCCATTCTAATTTTGCTCAAAAAGGAAAAATCAAAATAGTGAATATGAAACTACACACTAAATTCTAGGAACTTCCCGCATCATTCCTGGCCTTCACATGTAAAACCACATTGATACCCAAAGATATTTTGGTGGGTTTTTTTAACACTTTAAGCAAAATAGCCTTTTTCTATCCACATAGAAAGTTTATCTAGTTGACCATGAAGAACATTACGGTCTCGGGAAACTCACACCCTAAAAGCCATATATTCAATGCCGATGACTTCAAATAACACAAATCCCAGAAGCTCTGCCTATGCTCTTTCCAGTGGCCGTATGAAATTTACAATCTTTTAGTGAAGCTTTCTATGTTTAGTTCATAGAAGTTGCCAAACGATTTTGAGGGTTGTGAGCCCCCATTTACAACTTCTGCCATTTCTACACAGCTTCAAACCCTGAAGCACAATACTATATGAATCTAGGGTTTGCAAATTTAAAATCAAATATTTAGAAAACTATATAAAACTAGGGTTTTTGGAGGAAAAATAAAAAAGATAACAAATAATGGAAATACCTTAAAGAAGCTTTCAAAATTTGAAAGCAGAAGCAAAGCCCTCGCTTGCATGTACGATGCTCTGAAAAAGGAGTTGGGTTTTTAAGTTGTAAGCAGATGGCACAGTTGAAGTATTTCACAGGAGTTGGGTTTTTATGCCATAAGCGGATGGCACAGTTGAAGAATTTCACAGACCCTGACTAATGGCTCTCAAGTTGCTGCTTTAATCTATTCATAGTAAAGGAAACTAAAACTAAAAATATCGGGGTTGGCACACCTCCATCGTCTGAAGAAGTGATATGTCGATTCCTCTTATTTTAATGGCAGTGAATTATGAAAAAAAGACTATCACATGCCAAGGATAATCTCTCAAATGCGCTGGCTAAAGACTACACAGTTGCAAAGGAGTAGTTGAGCATTGAAGTTTGATGAAAGGAGAAGCCTAGGTCATCAGAGAAGGCGGCGATAAAACTGTCACACGTCTTCTCCGCCGTAGCTAGCATCCTATTATTTGGAAGCTATCACAATCAATGGATAACCCAACATATAGCTATGAGGAATGGTCAGGATCGTCCGAACCTTCTTGCATGCCCTTATTGACAGTGTGAACCATTGATAGGAAAATAAACTCGATGAATCTCACATAAGGAAATGCCTTCAACGTAATTAAATCAAGGAATTCAATTCAAGTAGTCTATTTGAGTATTAAAGAGTTTTCTTTGTTAGGCACATCAAGGAAACATGTATTTGGTTGTTGGTTTTTAAAAATTTCGAATGAACTTAAGTATCTTATAGATTAAGAAAAAATTGTACACAACTTCTACAAATATAGTTGTTGGTTCATATTGGTAATTTCATCTCTTTTAATACTCAATTCACTTTGGTGAATGCCAAGTCACCCTTGGTAAATTGTATTGGTGAGACCACTAAACATTGACAATTTGAATGTGGCAAGAAAACCAAAAATAATTGTTAGTTGATTTCAACTTCCAAGGTCATAGTTCTTGATTTTCATTACATGACAAATTTAAGTATGTACTTAAGGAATTCTACAATATGTTTTGGGGGTCAACACTCTTGTATACCTTCATTGAAGGAGGAATTATGTAGGGTTAGCCATTATTAGAATATATTTTTAGGTAGAGCCACTTGTGGATAGATAGAATTACTGGACTGTCACTTGTTGAAGAGTTGTAAGGATTAGATTTAGACTAACATTCAATCATATAGATTATACTTTACTAGTATTAGTGGATTATAGAGATTATTTACTCATCCAACTAGATCTTTCCACTTTTGAGTTTCTCTAGACTAAATATTATGCCATATAATTCATTACCAAGTGTCTTTCTTCTATTTATATGTTCAATACTCCTTTGGTTTTGGAATTGCATTTCTATTTCATGTAAAGGGTATTTCAAATAGAATATCTAAAACACGTTATATATCATCTTATCCCATTAGAGTTAAGAAAAAGGCCAAGGACCGATTGCTAGACCTAAATAAAAAAAATGTGATGATGAAAGAGGTATGTATTCAATAATGAGATAGTAATATAGAAAAAAATAAAACCAATAATGTAAGAAGGAACACAAACCAAATCAAATGTGGGTTCCCAAGCCTATTAAAAAATTCAAGTCCACACAAGTACGTATTTGTTAAAGGAAATATTAGTGCTCCAAATTATTTCCAGTCATATAGATTTTTTTTTTGTAATCTAAACTCAATCTTGAGCATACGTTAACTCAAATTAAAAGGAAAAGACATATAATCAAGTTGTTGGTAGTTATGGGCCCACTAAAAAGAGTGTGATACTCTTCTACTTTTTTAGCTCGATAGGAACAAGGAGGGCAATATTATATATCTTTATATTATAAATAAATATAAATAAAAGAATAAACTAGGTCACATAGCTTAGACATTCCCTTTGCATAGGGATATCCCAGATCTATGTAACTAGACACATCTTATAGTAGCTTACTAGTTGTGTAGACCTAAACATATCTTAAAAAAGAATTAAAAATAGGCTACACATTTAACTAAATATGTAAAACACATTTATATCCTCTAAGGTGAATTGCCTTATATGTTTCTTACTTCATGTGTAACCTAGAAATCCAAACAAGCATGGATCTCTAAAAATGTATCAAATATGAGCTCTCATGGGTTTTGATACATATTTGTTTTACTTAGTTTGTGCAAATCACCAAAACTTAACCTACTCTAACCTATTAAGGGAAAAATATGAGGAAATTTTAATAATAAAATGATCATGCAACCGTTCAAGACTAGTACCTTTTACTTGGAAAATAAAGTAAAAAACCTTAAAAAGGAGTTAAGACATTTACGTGAATAAAAAAAGAACTAGAAATACATGTTAGGAAAGGCATCTCAACCTTGTATGTAAATGTTAAGAACATAAAAAAATCAATTTTAGGCTATAATATATAAAAAAACAATTTATTGGCTATAGAGGTCATATTTGGCTATGGAAAAACTAATGGGACTTCACCTAGATGGTAGGGATGTAACTATCTTCAAGCTCTACAATTCTTTAAAAAGTGAGCTCAATTAACTTTCTAGATAAAAAAATATGGCCTATAGAAGTTGAGCCCACCATATTATAAATTTAACATCTATGATGAATAAGAGAGTTGTAAGAGGGAGTTATACTTGTACACCAAATTATAACACATGTTAGGACACAACATAAGGAATATATAAATGGATATAATGAAGTCAAAATGGAGTGCTCAAGTTGGTAAGTAGATTATGAGGAACTTATGGAAGATGAAAGGTATATGCTATATTTATCCCATGGACTCACCTTGGGATTTGGGAATTAGATTTTTAACTAGAGAATTTTGTACCACATTTTGGGCGATTTTAGCTCATGGTTTCTTAATTATCATTTATGATTTTATGTATCTCTTCTCCTATTTATTGGGTACATGAGATGAAGGTTGTGAGAGTGATTTTTGTGTGTACTAGTTGTAGCATCATAAATTGTCACCCTTAACAATTTCACACTATGTTTTTCTCCCCCTAAATTATTGATTCTAGCTAAGCCCCTAATTTCCTAAATTATGCATTTTAAGGTCTATTTTTATCATTTTCTGAGAATTTTTTTTATGGTCGGTAAAATATATGTTTTTAATTAATATTAGATCGGGATTTAACCTACCCCAAAATAGGGATGGTTACAAAGGGAACCATCTCCCCAAAGTAAGGAAGCCAACAGAGAAACCTATACCCAGAACACTAAACCACAAAACCCGAAGCAAGGGGCATCAAACAATCAAATGAGACATTTACCTTTGGTACCTCTCTTAGTCTGTGATTGGAGGACCATGTCAAAAGTTTTCTTCTTTCCCTTCTTGTCTCTCTTCCCCTTCACAACAAGCCAACCCTCCTCCATCCTTGCAGCCTCCTTCCACCAATCCTTAGACGTGACATGATGTGTCCAAGCCTCACCATGTTCTCCACACACTACTTGCCCACATTGACCCTCTGAATCTCCATTCACCTCCCCCTTTTCTTGCACCCTTGCCGAACCCGATTTCTCCCTACATTTAAGGGTTTTAGCACTGTCATGGGTTTGCATAGCCACTTGACTTCGTCAACACTCCCCACATCAACACTGTTCGAGGTAGGCACCTCAATATGACCTAACCCCTCAGCTGATCCGAAACCCTATTTGGCTTATGCAGTTTCGAGTTACCCACTTGAGAGTAGCTCTTTTCTTGCACTTCCTTATTCCCACCCTATTTCTCCACTACATAATGAAGGTGAGACACATCCTGCCACAAAGTAGCGGGTTTAAGCAATTTGGGCTTTGCACATTGCGCAACAAGATGCCCAGTTTGAAAGCATCTTCTATAATGAAATGGTACCCCTTCATTATCCAAGGGCTGCACCCAACAACCTTTGGAAGTGTTGATTTAGATCTCTTCCGGGAGTGCCTTTGATACGTCCATCTCCACCAAAATCTGGGCATCTAGGTAGAATGGAAAAGATTTGAGGAACCCTCATCAATCATAAAAAAATTACCTAAAGAATTTCCTATAGCCTCTAAGCAAGACTTGAACCATAAATGAAGAGGAAAGTTTGGAAGTCTCACCCACAAAGGCACTTTATCAAAAGTCTCTGTCACAGGGTTAAAAGTTGGATGCCATGGCTTCAAAGACAAAGCAAATTTATCCTCCCAACTCCAAAAAAAATCACATAGAACTTTATTTGTATTAGCCATAGATTTGAAAACAATAATAAAATATCCTCTGGCAACTGGGTAGATTTGAACATAGCCATCCACAATGGGCTCCCAGTGTTCAAAAATCCATTTATGGAGATCACACAAATGTGTCCAAAAACCCCTGAAATGTCCAATCAATCCTAATTCTGAAAAAGCTTTGGCATTATGAGATACCTCGTCTTCAAGCTCGTCTTGCAAGAAAACCGATGCCAGGTTGGCCTTATAACTAGCAACTGCCTTCCATGATGCCTGGAGGTGAGGCCCTACAGGGGCATTGGCAGTAACCCCTAACCAACTTCCACCAGTTCTCTTCCTGAATCCAGACCCGTGACATTCCACGCCCTGCACAATGTTAGAATCACCTGGTTGTGCAAACTTTACCTTCTACTCATTAATACCAAACTACGCATCTACCTTGCAGCTCTGTGGGAATCTTGCGTTCATGCCCAGAACTGTAGAAACCCTAGCACCCGCAGGTGTAAAAGGCTTCATCGCTCCCGTTTGGCATGAAAGACTAAGATCTCATCATTTTTTGAGAAATTACAAGCATAAAAAAATGCATTTATTTAATGTTTTGCCCCAAATACCTTATTTTATAGAAAATTGGGCCAAGACTAGGACGTCCTTGCGTGTTTGAGTCCCCATATTTTTTTGAGATCCAAATTTGAGTATGTTATACTATCATATCCCCAATTCTAACTCTTATAAAACCTTAGGTGATCATGTTAACAGATTACTCTAAGAAGAAATCAGTTAAGGGGTTATATATAACTTGAAATAGTAGTATGATACAAATATGTAAAACCCTTCTTGAAACAACATAATGATACAAATATATATAACTTGCAGCAACAATTGAAGCATACAGTTGACCAAACTATAGGTGCATGAAATCCTCAAGAGTCCACCTTATGAAACCTCATAAATGATATGTATATATATACACATGGTTGGCCAAATGATAGGTGCATGATACCCTTAATAGGGAGAGTTGCATACATTGTTTATAAACATCGCAGTGTGCATTTTGATTATTTTTGATTGACTGTGTGTATATATATACACACATATATATGTACTGTACACACACACATGTATGTATATACATAGTCAACCATAATATAACTGCAAGAAACCTTTAAAGGTGAAGCGTATAATAACCTCAAATACTATTAGTATAATTATCTAAATTGTAGAGGTACATAAATGAAAAGACAATAATATATTATGATTGATTATGTGTATATGTGTATATACATATATATACATATATATGTGTATACACACATATACATGCAGTCAGCCATAATATAGGCTCAATATTGCTACAAAATAACAATTTCTTGAGTGTTTGCATGTGTATATATATGTATACACATATATGTATATATATATATATATATATATATATATATATATATATATATATATATATATATATATATATATATATATATATATATATACATATAGTTACATATATACTTGTATATATATAACACATAGGTGGCCATAATATAGCTGCAAGAAACCTTCAAGAGTCAAGCATATCATAACTTGTTTAAGAAGCTAGTTAAAAAAAAAACATGCAAGTAAATTCAAAAATAATCTTGCAATTGATAGATATTGCCCTTGTGAGGTTGGAACACTATCTCACTTGCATTAACATAAGTTAAATGTTTTTCCTTTTGGCAATGGAAGTGTTGAAAAACATAGAAATTATGAAATATGCATCACCACCACGTGTACATAGTCTCATCACCATCGGCCTCAAAGCTAACCAACATTGGTCCTACAAGAAACAACTTAAAGTGCAGAATGATGGCATGAATGGTGTAGTCGTGAAGCTAAAGAAAGACATACCAAATGAAATGCATGTCAAGGTGGTAGGGAAAAGGTTGACGGTGGAGGAATGTTGGGTAGTTAATGCCCAGTAAATGGGAGTTAAGTGACCCAGTCCTGGCATGGCAAGAAACCATGAAGCAAGTAACAAGTGTCCACCATTAGTTGGCGCTAGTTTTGAGCTCGAAAAAGTGGATTTCAAAAAACGGTCTAAAAACATTGGAAAACGTGTACAAATTTCTCCCGCAATGATTTTTTCGGATTGACAGGTAGACTCTTATTGGTTTAAAAAAAATGCCGACATGGAACCCTTGCACAACATAGCCTGACCTACCACCGGTCCCTCTTCCTTAATACCTCAATAAAAAGATCATTAAAATTATATATTTCAAAATACATGTATAAATTAAATTTTGTACACATAAAAAGATTAAAAAATAATAAACTATTAAATGATTCTACTTAATAATCCATGTATAGGCGTGAACATTTCTTTTATTATCCTAAAAGAATATCTTACAAAGATTTTACAGCCTTGTAACTAAGGAACTAATCAATAACTAAGCCACCTTGTTCATGGCCAAAGGGACCACTCAGCAAAATATAGGTGGCCATCGTAATGGAGGAATTGACTCTCTTTATGAAATAATGAACTGTGAGGAAAGCAAAGCGAAAACAATTTATCTCAATTAGAGGAATTTGAGAAACCCTGGGACGAAGAAAGGAATAACTAGTCATTAGGATGGACCACGATCAGAATCATGCTACTTTATTTTGTAAAACTGTTGATGTTGGTCATGATTGGTGTTGCAGTCAAGCAACCAAGTTATACCAAAATGGGGTCCATATATTTTCGCTTTTTTTCAACAGTGTAATCAAGAAAATGTTTAATCAGAGCATAATTTTTTCTTTAAAATAACTTGTCTTGAGTATAGTTATGTCAAAATGGGGTCTATAGATTTCTACTTTTTCTCAACAGCGTAATTAAGAAAATGTTTAATGGAAGCATAACTTTTCCTTTAAAATAACTCTTGCCTTGAGTATAGTTATGTCAAATGGGGTCCATAGATTTCCGCTTTTCTCAACAGTGTAACCAAAAAAATGTTTAACCAGAGCATAACTTTTCCTTTAAAATAACTCTTGCCTTGAGTATAAGTATTATGATGCATGTTTACAATTTGCTAACATGACGAGATGCATGCATTCGATTATTATAGACATCATAAAATATGATTCTCATCATAATATTCTCAGAGTTCAATTCAAGTTCATTTTAATATTGAAGAGTCTTTAATTCTTAAGTGATCATATTAAGAGGTATTTATGTGGTGTTATCTTTCAAATGATTTGAATCATCTTAAGAATGAAACTAATTTTGCACATAAGTTCTAAAAATATAGTTCTTCATTTGTATTGGTAAATTGACCCCTTTAAATAGTCAGTTAACCCAAATGAATGCCAAGTCACTACTAATAAATTATATTGGTGAAATCAATGAATGCACATAGTTTGAATGCTGCGAAAAAATTGAAATGAAATGTTAGTTGGTTTCAACTTCTAAACGTTAGAGTTCTTGACTTTGACTACATATTAAATTCAAGTATCTAATTAAGAACTTTTACAATTTGTTTTCGGGTTTGACATTCTTGTTTACCTTCATTACAAAAGGAATTATCTGTAGGATTAGCTATTATTAGAATATATCGTGATGTATAGTCACTTATGCATAGATAGAATCAATCTTATTGCTTGTTGAAGAGTCATAAGAGTTAGATTTAGACTAACATCAACCACATAGATTGTAGTTGACTATTTATAGTGGTTTATAGAGTATTTACTTATCGAACTAGTGTTTTTCCCTTTTGGGTTTCTTCAAGACAAATCTTATGCCATTGTCATTGCAATGTGTCATTTTTATATTTATATGTTTTTTATTGCTTTGGTCTTGGTACTGTATTTCTATTTTTTATTCACTTGAAGAGTGTCTAAGTAGCTAACGTTAATAATCCATAATCAATGAGTTATTATAAAATATCTGAAGCACATTATATATCATCTTATCCCATTATAGTTAGAAAAAGATCAAGGTCATGTTGCCAAACCTAAATAAAATAGTGTGAATATAAATGATGAATATATTCAAAAAGTCTAAAGTCATTAATATAAGAAATAAGTAATAAAAATAAAATAAATGTGGGTTCAGAAACATAATAAAAAACTATTCCACTTGATTAGGTATTTGTTATAGGAATCATTGATGCTCCAAATTATTTCCTACAACCCAAGAGAATGCACTTGCAATTTAAACTCAAGGACCACAAGTTAATTCAAATCAAAATGGAAACACTCATTGTGTAGTAACATCGTTGACCTATAAACTTGGTGTAGTGAATATCTTACACTTTACTATATGGATCAAAATATCCCTTATAAAGCAACTCACCCTTTATGATGTGCTACATTTACAATGCAAAACCAATGATGTATTTTCTTGAATGACACATGTATTGTATGTATATCTTAAGGATTTCTAGGAACTGCCTTAAGTGGTTGTGTATAGGAAATTAAACTTGAAATTCAAAAGGAATGTAAATTATGAACTTTAATCAAACTAAAATTCAATAACATCAATTTGTTGTAGTTTCTACTAAATAAAATACAATTTGTTGTAGGTTTTTCTATTATTAATGTTGTTATGTAGCATAGTAATTTGTTTCTATTATCAATGTTGTAGGTTCTACTAATAACAACATATTACTATGCTACATGTATCAACTACTTTTTCTAACAATAATCAATTATCCATATGAAATAAATATAATTAAAGCTACTGGAATGACTAATACTAATAATAGAGTTACAATTTTACCTCAAGTGGGCCCTTTCTTAGGATGAATTGTGCTATTCTACTCACAAGATGTTTATCAAATCTTAGTCATTCATTTACACAATATTAACTAAACTATGCAAAGTATCTTGTTTTGAATTCAAAAACACAATACAAACTACTTGTAGAAATCTTTATTATCTATTACAAAAAGTCCTTAGAATATATAGACCATTTTTAACCATCTCTAAGTGATTAGATTCTTATCAACCTAAGCTACATATGTCAAATCATTGTTAAGACATAGGAAGAGGATAATTTTATTAAAAAAAAAACAAAAAAGAAATTCATTATAATCAAACCTTCAAGGAGTGCAATTTTCCAAATATAAATAAATGAAACATACTTAATATAGACATGTAGACAATAGGTATGACTTACACAATCCTTTCTAAATAATTGCTACATTATCCACCACTATATATTGATGCATGAGTTTTTTTAATGTTTCATTGAAGGAATTATTGCTATTTATGAGTCATTGTGATTGAAATCATGAGATACACGAACTAGCTCTTGTAGTTGTAGGCATTTTCTCCTTTGGTTGGGTAGCTATTCCTTCAACTATAGATAATAATTCATATGATTGCAAGCTCATAGAAACCTTGGCTATGGGTGTTTGTTGTCTTGCCACATGAAGGGTTAGATTTTCTCCAAAATACTTCTATGCTACAATCACCATAATCAACATAATATGCTACTATATTTTGAGAATAATTATCAAGACACACAATCATTTATTATCAATTTTAGTGCTTTAAACTTCAAATATTAATATAATTCTTTAGTATAATATGAATTTGTTCAATGAAATGGGAAATAAACATAAGAAATGAGAGAAATTATTGGTCCCATCACCTCCCCATCTTATAGGCTTTATTTCCCTCTAACAAACTATGGCCTTTGGTTGTATTATTGTGCCATCACCTTGTAGTCCTTTAGTTTTGTGTTCCCTTCCTTTCATCAGAGATAAAAACCTTTTTGAGCTTCGAGGCATATTCATTTGGAATTTTCATCATCTTCTTTGAATGCTCTTTTTCCTTTCTAATTTAGTATTAGGAACCAAAAAAGTGAGGGCTAATGTAAGAGGTAACCAAGTAGTCCCTTTTCTATAGGCTATTATGATATACCTATGTGCCCTATTGATTCCTACCAAGTATTTGTATATTGGGGTCATCCCACAATAATGGGTTACAGTTTTTAGCCAAACTTGACATTGAAATCAACATTTTAAGAGAAAACTTCACTTTCTGACACTTATAGTAGGTAAACTATTAGGAATTTGAAAATGATGTAAACTAGTGATTTGTGAGATTTTGTTTGTAGATTTTATATGTATTTTTTTTTTTAAATTGAAATTAAATTGTAATTTTTTTGCGTCTCCTTTGATAACTAGTTTTTAATAGTAAACAACATTTTTTAAAAGTGGCGTGTACTTCGGCCCACATAATTTTTTTTCTACAAAGGATAAAATTATAATTCTTTTGAATTTAGATTGGTAACACAAGTATCTAGTGCTTTCATTTCAAGTTTCATAGCATTTTGTTGAATATTTTTATTTTAATTAAGTTTTGAAGTCAAAACATTTATAATTTAGACATAGGTGCACTTTGGCTCACATAAATTTTTTGGTATGTATTGAAATTGAATTTTTCTTTTTTTGTTGGAACAAGGACATCAATACCTAGAGCGTATATATTTTTCAATTTTTTTTCCTCAAATTTACTATTTTTCCACAATGATTTTTCATCAAACTTGATGTTCGGTGAAAAACCTATGTACAGTAAAACTAAAAAATAAAAATAAAATAAAACAAAATATATTAAATTTATAGTTGTTGGAAAGCACGTTTCGATCACTACAATCATCCAACTTGGTTTATCAAGTTGACTCCATTTTCACCTCCTTCCCAAGCTTCGATAGTAAAAAAAATGCATAAATTTTGAAATGGTGGAGGGGAAGGTGAAAAAATGAACCCCCCTTCTAATGAAGGTGGTTCATTCAAATCCCCTTCATTAGAAGGGGGGTTCATTCGAACCCCCCTTATATGGTGCAAAAGGGGGTTCATTAGAAGGGAGGGGGGTTCATTAGAAGGGGGTAGGGTTCATTAGAAGGGGGGTGGTTCATTTGAACCCCCTTCATTAGAAGGGGTAAACCATTTTAATTTTTTTGATGAGCATTTCTAATTTTTCTTCGTTCGAAAAATTGTAACCCATTATTGTGGGTTTACCCATTGAGTGAGATTCCTTTCTCCTTAGCTCCATGGTTAACTCCATCTGATCTTCAAGAACTCTAATGCTTGCTTATCTGTTTGGGTAGCCAATATTTTAAAAAATTTATAGTCTATTATTTTGTTCCCTAAGAGTAGTCAAGAGTAGAATTATTACAATATTTCAATATTCAAGCATCATGTAAAGTTTTATGTGAGTTTGTTTGAATTCTTATGCATGTATTTTATTTGTGAGCACTAATGCTTGCAGGTCTTCAAGTAAAATCAAGCCAAATTACAATTAATCCTTGAAGGTGATGAGCATGACTTCAATCAATCAAGTAGATCGAATTTGAATGGTGAGTTGTAGCAAGTTGTCAATTCATTACTTGTTATCATTTAGCCTCTATCCCTCAAAAAGATAAGCTTTCTTTATTATCAATTTTTCTATTGTGGAGGTAGAAATACCAACACGAGGTTTGACTAAGGAAATCCCCTATATGACACAAACCTTCCTCTCCCTTTGTGTGTCCAGGTTATAGATTTGAAGAAGATTGGAGGAATATTGAAGAAAAATTGCTTATTTAGACATCATAACCCTTCAAGTTGACAAGATACAAAAATTGCATTATCTTAGTAATATACAAAGATCTGACAATATGATCTAGAAGGAAGAAGCTACAAACCAGGGACCTGAGGCTTGTGAAATCAATTTTTGGTTTCAAATCCATAGTATAGGGCATCTTGGTGCTCTTGACCACAAAAAATCAGCTCATATTTGAATCACTGGTGCATCAATATCAGATATGTTTATTTTTGGTATTTAAATTTGACTTCCAGTTTCTAGTTTATCTAAATTTATCTTAGAACATTGCATTTTCATAGATTAGTTAGTTTCATCATTACATTTCATCAAAAATATAATTACAACCCTCAATTATCAGAATTCAAATCCAAGGGCATGATAATTGTTGATCAATTATTCTTGTGTAGATCAGTTATCACCAACTAAGGATCAACGAGGAAGATAGTTTTAAAATTGCTTTCAAGACTTGATATGGTCATTATGAGTTCACAGTCTTACCCTTTGGACTTAGAATGCACCAACAACATCCATGAACCCGATGAACAATGTATTTAGAGACTGCTTGGATAAGTTTGCATTAGTATTCCTAGATGATATCTTAATTTATTCCAAGAATGAAGAGGAGCATTGTAAACACTTAGAGATAGTACTCCAATGGTTAAGAGAGCACAAGCTATTTGGAAAACTCTCTAAGTGTACATTTTTTTAGAAGGAAGTGTAGTACCTAGGTCACATAATTTCTTGAGAAAGGGATTGCATTAGATCCAACTAAGATAAAGGCGGTGCTTGAGTGGCCAGTGCCCAAAAGTTTACTAAATGTTAGAATTTTTATGGATTTGGTTGGTTACTACAGGAAGTTTGTTGCAAATTTTTTTAGGATAACCTTTCCTATTAATTCATTACAAAACAAGGGAAAAGAGTTTGAGTGGTCAGATAAATGTCAAGAAGCATTTGACCTACTCAAGGAGAAGTTAACTACCACACCAATATTGAAGGTGCCTAATCTAGAAGGAAAGTATACTGTCATAATGGATGCATCAGGAGAAGGACTAGGAAGAGTTTTAATGCAAGAAGGGAAATTCATTACTTATGAATCTAGAAAGTTGAAGCCCTACGAACAAAATTATGCATCGTATGATTTAAAGTTAGTGATAGTTGTTCATGCATTGCAAATGTGGAGAAATTATCTGATGGGAAAGCCTTTTGAGATGAAGAACGATCATCATGATCTAAAGTATTTATTTACTCAACCCAATTTGGATGCACGACAAAGAAGGTGGTTGGAGTTGATATCAAACTATGACTTCAATATCAAATAAATCAAGGGAAAGGAGAATTGAATATTCAAAGAAGGAATATTGCCTCAATGGTAACAATTCAAATTGACTTTAAGGAACAAGTGTTGCAAGACTCCATGGATGATGAATTCTACAAGTAAGTTAAGCAAGCACTCATGGATAATACACAAGATGCAAGATATGAAGGCTATCACTTTAAACCAAATGGATTATTAAGGTTTAAAGGGAGAGTATATGTCCCTAATTAGAGGATTTAAGGAATCTGGTGTGGAAAGAAGTTCATGAAGCACCATACTTTGGACATCCTGGTGTGACGAAGATGTTGGCAGATGTGAAGCCGCTATATTTTTGGAAGGGTATGAAGGGGGATGTTGCAAGATTTTTTGCAAGATGCTTGGAGTGTCAAAGAGTAAAAACAAGACATCATCACCTTCTAGGTCTTTTATATCTGCATGATATACCTGAAAGCAAGTGGAAAGTTATTAGCATGGAATTTGTGCAAGGTCTACCTATGTCAAGGAATAAGCACACTACCATTCTAGTGGTGGTGGATAATTTAACTAAGATGGCACATTTCATATCAGGAAATATAAATAATGAGCTCCTGTCATAGCTTGAAAATTTATTCAAGAGGTGTTTAGATTGCATGGGATTCCTGAGAAGATCTTATTAGATAGGGATGCTCATGTGAAATCTAGGTTTTGGAAAACTTGTTTTTCATCACTTGGAACTAAGTTGAATATAAGTTCAGCCTATCATCCAAAAATGGATGGACAAACTAAGAGATTTAACCAAGTTCTTGAAGATCTACAAAGGATGTATTGCATGGATCAGTAATAAAAGTGAGAAGATTACCTTCCATTAGTGAAATTTTCATACAATAATTCTTATCATTCAACAATAAAGACAGCTCCATTCGAAGCATTGTATGGTAGAAAATTTCAAACTCCTATAAGTTGGGATAAGCCAGATGATAGGATAAGTCTTGGACCAAAGATGTTATCGAAAATGGAGGAGCAAGTAAGAATTATTAAGCAAAGGCTAGTTGAATCTAATGATAGGAAAAAAAGCTACACATGCTAAGTGGGTACCCAAAAATTTTGTAGGGGAAAAGGTGTTGTTAAGAGTCTATAACGCCCTGCCATGTGAACCCAAAAGGACAACTAGAACTAACAAATTAAAGCACAATTTTTTTTATTAAAAAACAAGTAAACTAACATAAAATGTACATTAACTTACAATACTTGAAAACATAATTATACATATATAATATCTAACTACGTTCTCTGGGGTACACACGACTGAATTACGCAACACAAACCCAAATCCCATAATGATAATTAACGAATACCAAGATTACATTATAAAACCATAATATAGGATAAATGAACAATGTGCATACATCCATCATAATAAATCAAAGAGAAACATCCATACATTACATTGATCAACCTAGAATGTACATATACATTAATAATATGAAATTACATCATTTCAGGTTTACAAAAGTACAATAGTGCTCCCCAATGCAAAGTGGGAGCAACATATCAACTACAAGAGTAATACAAAAATGAACATGGTACAATGAAACTGTGGTGAATCTTTGGATCAACAACATTGGTTCAATCTTTGTACTTCATGAACTCCAGTTGGGAACCCAATGGGGTGCATAACACGTTCCACCTGACCATGTGGACCTGAAGGCTCCCCCTCTATGCTAGGAGATGACAAGAAAGACCCACAACATAGATAGTAAAGCAAAGAGGCTACAAGACTCAACATACAAGAGTAACAACAAACACAAGAAAACATTCAACACAAGAAACATTCGCTTCCAGAGGTACAAGACAACAAGAGTGGAACAACAAACATACAAGGTTGCTAAAGGGTGGAGTGTCATCACATAAGCTCGACATGGGTTACCCAATGTGGATCTTCATAGGTTATCGACCCATTACTTGGTTAAACCCTGGAAACCTCACTGATCCCCGACCCCCATTCTCACTCATGCAGGATCAACATACCTTTCAAGAGGACAAGGCAGTTGACCTTTGTCATTCCAGGCCTTCCCACTCATCTCAAGCCTAAGAGAGCACTTGAGCCATGAGTGAGGCTAACTTATCTAGATTAAAGTGAGATACTACCCAAACCCCCTGATTAATTATTAGGTTATCATTGATTAAGGATACTCTCAATGAGTTACTCATAAGCCACTTTGTGCGCTGGCCCCCATTGAAAGGAACTCCACCTACTAGCAAAAAGGGACTCACAGTCATCAACTGGATAAGCCAACTTACACAACTAGCAAAACCATATAAATATGCACACAAAATGAGGCATGTACCACCTCGCAAAAGAATCTCCATTATAAAACTAGTTCTACAATGCACCTTGGCTCAAACCCACATAAACACAATCCAAGTGTTAGGATCAACCATTATCAAAATGACAAAATCATAAAACCACCCACTTTCAGGTGAACCAATATAAAACTCATGTAAACCATCAAGGCTTGATATTGGTTACCCAATGTGGATCCTCGTAGGTTGCTAGCCCCCATCCTGGGTTACCCAGGCAGCCTCACCAGATCCCTACCCCCTATACCAACTTTGGAAAGTAAACACCATACTCCCCTCTAACCTTTGGAAGACAACTCACTAACACAAAGTTTCCCCATTGAAGAAGTAACAATATCATGATCAAAAAATCAAATCATCCTCAAATCAAAAGCTTCTCATTTTCACCAATTCAACACCTCAACATAAACAAGTAACAAATAAACAATACAAAAATCAAGGATAAAATTCTCTCACTTAATTTAGAACTCATGCAAGGATTTGGAATTGATGATTATGACAATCTAGACAAGTGCATCACAATAATCAAAATTGGCATAAACTCCAAAGTCGAACACATGATTCATCACAGTGAAACAACTGAATATTGCAACCAAGAACACATTGTTTAAGGCTAACCCACCATAAACAGGCAAGCATGACCATCTCCACATATAAACATCACTACCACATTTATCGTGCTCTTTTACTATATTCCAAGTACACAAACATTACCACATTATAATCATGAAGACAAGATTTATTTCAACTTTCATTTTACTCACTAACCTAACCACTTATTCCTAGCATTCAAAACAATTATACAACACTTAAGTCCAATCCAATTTCCAACCTAAATTATTCTACAAAAATCAAATTAGATTCCCAAGCATGTATATAAAGTAATTAAATTCACTTCAATTGTATACTCACTTATCAACTAATCTTTCATATATCAAAAAACCCTTTTCTTAAAGTATTAAAATATTTTGGGTTCTCTGAAATATTTCTGCAAATGATCTGGGAATTGATTTCTACCACCAATACTTCAGTGATCATCACCGACTCTCCTTCCCATTTTTTTAAGGTGTCAAGAGGAGTTAGACAAGGGGATCCTGTGTCTCCCATTCTCTTTACCCTTATGGCGGAAAGTATGGGAAGGATTCTGCATAAAAAAGTGATGGAAGGTAGTCTGAAAGGGTTAAAACCATCTTTGACAAACCTGGCCTATTCACACCAGCAATTTGTGGATGACACGATGCTTATGGGAAGTTCTACTATTGGTGAAGCTAGAGCAATAAAGAGTTGTCTTGTCCTTTATGAGGAAGGATCAGGTAAAAAAATAATAGGGCTAAAAGTTCTCTCTATTTTTTCAATACCCCTGAGCATAGACAGAGGAAGATAGCAAACATCTTAGGCTGCGGTGTTAATTCTCTTCCTTCCACTTACTTGGGTCTTCCTTTAGGGTCCAAACCTCTAGATTCATTCTGGATTTCTCTTGTGGACAAGTTTAATCAGAAGTTGGCTAGCTAGAAAGGGGCCCTCTTGAGTCAAGCTGGTAAAGTTCTATTACTTAAGGCTTCTCTTCAAAATTTTCCTATTTATGCCCTTAGTTTGTTTAAGATTCCTACCAAGTTTGCTAAGATCATTGAAATGATCTAGAAATGTTTCATTTGGTCGGGGGTTGAGGAGAAGAAGAGGATTCCATTGGTTTCTTGGGAGAATGTGTGTAGACCTAAGAAGATTGGGGGTCTTGGCTTGAGGAACATTAGAGTGTTTAACAAAGCCCTTCTGGCAAAGTAGGTTTGGAGAACTTTTGTGGACACTTGTGAATGGAATACTATCTGGTGCAGTAAATATTTGCAGGGGATTGACTCAAGATTTTTTCAGTTCTCAGAATCTCCCCATTGGTTCTTCCCTTTGGAACAACACCATTAAGGCCAGGGACCTTGCTGGTAAAGATATTTGTTGGAAACTGGGAGATGGAAAGAGAATCCGATTCTGTGAAGACTAGTGGATTGGTATTGATTGCCTGTGTAATTTCTTGACCTTTGGGAATCATATGGAGGACTGTAAATCTAGGTTTGGCTTTTTGGTTGGGGATTACTGGAGGAATAATCAGTGGGTTGATATTTCCTCAATAGTTTGGATCTCCAGCCTTTGCAGGCTCTTCTTAATTTGGTCAGGCTCAGTTCGCAGGGTCAGGAGGACTCTTTGGTTTGGAAGTTGTCCTCCTTAGGGATCTACTTTGTCTCTTCTGCGGTGGCCTTTTGTTATTTTATCCTCCATTACCCTGCCTGGGCTAAGGTGTGGGTGCACAACCTTGCTCTAAAAGTCAATATGTTTTCTTGGATTCTCCTTCAGAACAAACTATTGACTAATGATAATCTTTGTAAGCATGGTTTCTCCTTTCCTAATAGGTGTTACTTATGCTATAAGGAGGTGGAGACTTCCTCACATATTTTTCTCCTTTTTCCCTTTGCTCATGCTATATGGTGTAGGATTTTGCAAATGTGGGATCTCAGCTGGGTTTTTCTTGGAACTATCTTGAATTTTTACAACCAGTGGAAGGTCCCTTCAAATAATCGGGTGTTGAATCTACTTTGGAACTATATCTTACCTCACCTTGCCTGGGGCGTTTGGAAAGAACATAATAACAAATTTTTTAGGGATGTGGCTCTTTCGGAGGAAGTGGTCTTTGGCAAGATTATAAGAGCTGTGGGTGAAAACTTTAACTTGCTCAATAACAGGAACAAAGGTAAAGGTAAGGTTAGCTTTCAAGAGTATGAGATCAGAGTGGCGAAAGATTGGAAGATTAATGTGGACATGTCAAATATTTCCAAGCTTACCAAGGGACCTAGAGATGGTATCTTTGGGAGTCTTCCTCCTCCTGGCTGGGTTAAAATCAATTTTGCTGGCGCGGCTAAGGAAAATCTTGGGCCAGTCGGGAGTGGAGGTGTGATAAGGGATGAGAATGGTTGCTTTATTACGGCAGTGATGCTCCCCTTAGGAACTCAGACCAACCATGTGGCCAAAGCTATTGGAGTGTTTCAGGTCTTGAAGTTGGCTAGCCAATTGAATTTCAAAAATGTTTGGATTGAAGGGGATTCAAATAATATAATTCAATGCTTAAAGGGCCTTCAGAAACCATCATGGTCTATAGAGAATTGGATAGACCTTTCAAAGTAAATTATTAATAATTTTGAGAAAATTTATATCTCACATGCTTTTAGGGAAATAAATACGGTGGCGAACTTTTTTTCCAACAAGGGAGTTAAAGCTAAGGAAAAGATGAGGTGGCAGGGGTATGATGAGTTGGAGGATGATGTCAAGGCCTTAATCACGTATGACCGCGTTCATGGGAAGGTGCAATTCCCCATTCCCCTGAATGATGGCTAAGTGTCCTTTCTTGCAGTCTTGGGACTGCGATTTAATCATCACTCATAGTTGGCCAAAGTGTAATTATATTATTTCTTGTTTGAGTGATGTGAGCTTCGCATGCTTTCTAGGCATTCTGGGTGGTTGTGTTTTTGGGCTTCTAGAGTCTACTATTCCTGCCTACAAGATGACCAACATGGGTGGCGAGAGTTGCAGGGTGGAGCCGATGAGTAGTGAATAGTTTAGGAACAATCTGAAGCTCTGGGAGAAGCTGAAGAAGGGTGACATTATTGTTTTCATTGAGAAACTCCATGGCTGGGATTCAAAGGTTACTAGGATCTTTGCCAAAGGTTGGAAGGATGGTGAGATAAATTTGTTTGGTAGACAAGTGGTCATTAATGAGCAGTTAGTTGCTGAGGTTACAGGCCTCTCTATGGAAGGTATTAAGTTCTATAGGGATAGAAAGCTTTCTGACCAGGCGATCAATAAATTTCCAAAGTTGGAGGTTGAGAGGGAGGATCTGCGAAGGACAACTAGAAGTTATTATGATTTAGAGAGGATTGTCTTGCACTGGAGGAGGGTCTTGAATGTGCTAATGGAGTATGTCACTCTAGATGGCTGTTACACAAGAGTCTTGGGGTATCATTTTGTTCTCCTCAATCACTTCAGGCATTAGGTTAGGTTTTCATTTCCTTTCTATCTCGCCTCTTCTCTGAATTCCAGTTTGCAAAGCCATAAACAAAACCCTACTATGCATTCCATTCTCCATGAAGGCTTGCTTGTTCTTATTTATGATCAAAAGCCATGCCGACTTTGTCCCACCAGACTCCCTCTTCTAAAGATAGGGTTGTTGTTAAGGGGAAAGGGAAATCTAGTGATTCTCCCTAGAAGAAGGGTAAGAGAAAGGTTTCAGAGGATCCCTCCTATGATGTAAATGATGAAGACTTGCAGTCAAATTCATTGTCTGAGTACTCCAGCTACCCTACTACCAATAGAGATGAGAGGCCCCGTTTTCCTAGGGATCTCAAGGTAGAGGATCACTACTTCAAGGAGGAACGAGAATTCCCTATTGATTTTCTTGCTATAGCTCACAATGGGTCTGTAGATTTTTTCAAGTTAATTAGATGGGTGTTCTTTGAAATTAAGGAGATTAAACTGAACCAGAGAGCCATGAGTAGTAAAATGGAGAAGGATGATGACAATAATAACAGAGGTAGTGTTAGGGCCACTGACTTATGGACATAGGAGGAGAAGAAATATATGGTTGAGTGCCTAAAGAAAACTATTGATGAGTTATAGAATTTTAAAAGAAACCATGAAGACAAGCAGTTTGAGATGGAGCAGTTGAGGAAAATCAAAGATTCTCTCCACAAAGTGCTGGTTATGAGCCATAAGATTTTAAAATCCATTGCTAAGACCATGAATACCATGGTGGAGAATTTGGAAAATTCTTATCAAGTTAAGACTGCTGTGTTTGTTGATGTGGACAAAGAGGAAGGTCAGCCGGATAGTGGGGGGCCGAGCAATAGGACTAGAGAAAACTTGAAAAGGAAGGCAGACCGGGCTTTAGTGAATATCTAGGAGATCAAGAAGTCTGCACTTAATATGAACAAATTGGAGTAGGAGGCAACAAACATCCTCAGGAACTTGGCGTAGTGGCTGGTTGTTTTGTGGTTTTTTGTCAGTTTTTTGCTATGCTACCTTGGTTTCCATTGTTTTCTTTATTGTGGACAGCATTTTATTTTTTGTCTAGGCTCTGTTAATGTTCTATCTCTCGCTTTCTTACTGTTAAGGGTTTCAGGATCCCTTTAAAACCTGTTTGTTCCTTTATCAATATTTTTTTATCCATACCCCTAATTTACTTTCTCCATAACACAATCAACTTAAGTAAAACTAAATGAAGGTAAGAAATTGTAATTAAATTATCACGATCAAGAGGTGAGTTCAAATTAAATAATTTGAGATGAAAATAAATACATTATTCAAAATAGCAAACAAGACCCATAATCCAATTAGATACTACAAGGTATTACACATCCTAATTATTTACTATCTATAAATGAAATTAACATTCTAGTTCATTTATTCAGACGAACCCATCTAATCAATTTCCTTATCAAATTTTCTACAAGAAAAATAAAACTCTTTTATATAATTTTTAATCTACAAATGCACTAATTTCATTAACAGCTAACCTAAAGACAACCTAGATAAATCTTTGATTTCACTAACATAATCAAGATACAAATTTATGAAACATTTAAAATAACCAATTTCATTTACATTTTATCTTTTCACTCATGATGTAATCATTTAAAATAATTAAAGAAACTATATTAGCATGTTTTACAAATATCTAACTATGCATTTTAACACAACAATTTACTTTTAATCATAATCATAATATATATATATATATATATATATATATATATAATTATATATTTAAAAATCAACTTTCCTAATTTAATTTATCCAACTTATTTCTCTTGACAACTCAATTACCTCAAAACAAAGTTACTCTTAAATATAATTCATGGTATATATATATATATATTTACACACACAAATGTATTTAATTTAGCATGACTAATGTTATTAACAGTATTGAATATAATAAACTTAGGGTATGGTCCCATGGAGGGGGGCTTCCTTAAAAATCTCAGCGTATGCTGCTTAGCTTTTTTAGGAATATTTTAAAGTTCTTGGTGCCATGGATTTAATCTTGCAATTCTGCTTAAAATTTTAAACTCCAAAATTTAAGGAATGAACTGTAGTGCTTTGATAAAAAATAAAAAATACATAAAAATTCTCTCATTTTTATTTTCTAATAAGAATTGAAAATTTTAGATGAGAGACAAGTGGCATAAAAAAAATCCTAAGCAGTAGGGGCAATTTCTAGCCTCAC
This sequence comes from Sequoia sempervirens, assembly GCA_007258455.2. Lineage (NCBI taxonomy): Eukaryota > Viridiplantae > Streptophyta > Pinopsida > Cupressales > Cupressaceae > Sequoia > Sequoia sempervirens. The sequence continues at coordinate 60,051,434 of VDFB02000015.1, forward strand.
CCCAATTTCACCAGCTGAAATATTCATTCCTATACTATAGGGGCTCCTATTTTTTTGGAAAAGATTCCAATTAATCCCGTAGCATGATTTTTTTTTCCCATGGGACCTCCTGCTCCATGGAAATAAAAGCCCAAGCCCCCCCATGGGACCATGCAGTTAAAGAAATTTGTTGTCAAAACAACATATCAAATTCATTGTGGAAAACAACACATGTAAACAAACACTCAAACATATATAACCTGATGTAGTGAGATTGAAAACCATAAAATGGTACCTGCTTTTGCATAGGAGGCAACTCACATTCGCATCTTGGAAGACCTATGTAGCGTTGGAGAAATTTAGAGAATGAAGGCAGTAGGGTATTACAGACTTAAGATCGTTGTAAGAGAAATTGTTCTGAGAGGTGTGAATCATTTCCATCATTTAAAACATATACGTTATTTTTGGAGGAGAATAAAGGTGATGCTAAATGAAATAATTTGAAAAAAAGGCGTGCATTGAGACTACGCATGCTGGTAGACACACATGCAAATGTGTAAGCATAGACAAGACAAGTGAATTTCTTGGAAAAACACCTTAAGAATGTAATCACTATTTGGATTAATTGGATAAGCTTCAAAAGCTTTCAACCAAGTGACAACGACTACAAAAGATTGCCACAATACAAACAACAGGATTGTAATGATTGAAGAAAATTTAAATAAAAACGTTTACTATTGTTCATTTTTAGATGGAAAGAAAATAGATGGGAGCCACATATCCAAGCAAAGTCATGCAATCAGACATTCGTTTCCAATCAAAGAGATCAAGTTTGAAAGAGCAATAAAACCTGGATTCAATGATAGTCACGACTGAATATTCGATGCCGAGATTTTACTTCTACACTGCCAAGATTTACTTCTCTAGAGTCTCCATCAAAATCCAATAATTTTTCCCTGATAATTACATGTAGAGACGAAGTTTTCTTCTTCGAAAATGAATATTCACCCTCTATTTTCCAAAACCAACACTATAAAACCCGGGAAGAGTTTTCAAAAACAAAAATCAACATTAAAAGCAAGTTTCTTGTTTTACCAACTTAAAAATCCAAGGGATAAGCTTTTGAAACTAAAAATCAATAAAAATGACAAGCTTCTTGTTCCACAAATCATTTAAAGTCATGCATTTGCATGCATTATCTTTTTCCATCTTTTTCTAGCTTTACACTTCAGTTCGAAAACCTTATCTCTTTTATTTATTTAAAATCACATTATTTTTCTATATTTAATTAATTATCCTCACATAATATTAAATTTTCAATTATTAAACTATAATTTAAAACATAGCTTTTTACCAAGATAATTTAATCTAATTATTTAATAATAAAACATTTACTTTTAACAAAGCAATTTAATTTAACTATTTATTAATGAACCATATCATTTATATTTCATAAAATTAATTAATTAAATTATCATTTTAATTTCCAAATTTATTTAATTTACCTTGTAAATCAATTTTAATTTAATTAATTGATTAAACAAGGCCATTAAAACATTACATTTACCGCATAATCCAATAAATCACTAAACAACGAGATCACAATAAAACACTTACACAAATGTCCAGAAAGACCATTACGGAGGGGCACTACAGAGTCAAACCTCATAAGAATTCCATCAAATTTGGAAAATTTTCCAAATTAGCTCCATGCTATGCAGGTTCTTTCAAGGTTCTTGAGGAAATAAACCCATTTCCTTACCAAATTGCATTGCCACTAGCTCTTGCAAGGATGCACAATGTTTTTCACGTCTCATACCTTAAAAAGTATATACCAGGGGATAGCCATGTTATTGATTAGAATGCTTTACAAGTGTAGGATCTAGGAGTGGTAACAATCGAGCTTCTCAAGGTGCTCGGAACACGTAAGCTTCGCTTGCGTAACAAAGAGGTTTTGCAATGCAAAGTCCAGTGGAACCAGTATGCAAAAGATTCTACTACTTGGGAAGACTATGTTGCGATTAAGAAGTTTCCGCGTCTTACATGCTTATGAGAGATATTGAAAAATAATTCTGATATGTTTATGCTTATAGTTTATATTTAAATCTGCTACTTAAAATCATTGGAGACGATGATTCATAAGGGGGGGAATATGTTACACCTCATTGTGTTACTACTTATTTACTTTTATCTAGTTGGGTGAAAATGCTCTAGATGAGTGAATTTATGCTTTATGTGTTTTGGAAATATGAAGAATAAATGTTGTTTTATTTGATGTTATGAAATGTCTTGACTACGAAAATATATGATGCAAGTGAACATATTGATTTTAGCTAACTACTATTGCAAAGAGTAAAGTTGGATGCAGGAAAAGTATCAAGCCTCCTAAAAAGGTGTCACTCAAGGAGAAGAACTTGGTCTAGTAACCTTTGATAAAAGACCTAAACTGAGCTTTCATACACACACACACACACTTCTAGTTTGGCCAAGTTAGAAAATAGTTGGGGAATAGTAAGTTATCTTTAGTCTTGCTTATGTTTATATTTGTGAATGTTCTTGCTTAGGAGTCAAAAGTATTGAGTCTCTTTGATTTATGCGAGTTCTTCTTTGTGTGTTTTTTATCGACGAAATATATATGCACAATATGTATATATATGTGTATATGCATATGTCAATGGAAAACTCATACACATGAGAAAATATGTGCATAAGAATATGTAGATAGACATATCTATGCATGCTCATGTATTGATTACCCATATGCATGGGAATGTCGTACGAACAAGGTGACATACATACATACATACATACATACATACATACATACATACATACATACATACATACATACATACATACATACATATATACAAACACACACACACACACATATATACATACATGTACCATGCATATATGTCAGATGATTTAACTATGAATAGTGTATATACACATGCTTACATTAATATGTGAATGTGTATTCGATTATCGAATATTATTTTATATAAACTTGTGAATCGAGATATATATATATATATATATAATCATTATGTATATTTAATAATGATAACGTAGGATTACTTAACTAGCACATAGTATTTAAAGTATAGTCTATGCTATGTAATGCACACACCATAGTAAATAAAGGGTTTAACACTATAAACATCACGTATATATTATCAAATGATGCTTTAAAGTGTTGTAATATAATATGGACAACGCTATATAAGTAAGCGCTTGAGTTACCATTACTTATGTGTAATCTTGGCTACCAAGACTTTTTCAAAGCAAACAATACTAATTAATCATGCTTAGAAAAAAGTGTCAACCAGGCCAAGTAAACCAACAATGACCATGAAATATGGTGCGAGTGATATCATGTGGTGCCAACTAATAAAGGCATGAATCAATTAGAAGTCTATCTTTCAATATAAAATTCTTGATTAAGAAGCATTTTGAATATGTAGAAATGGTCAAGCACAGAGCTGCATCAAGTAAGTCAATCATAAGGAGGAAAATACCTTGCATTATTGATCATCATTCTTTCTTTCTATATTGGTATTGACTCATTCATCTTTGTTGTGCATCTGTGTTTATTGTGTAACAAACTTAGTTGCCACCTTTTCTTTTCATTGCTGAGTCGAATCTCTTAAGCTGAGAAGTGTCATTCTTAATGCCCTATTTCTAGCCTTTTGTTACTGATCTTTGTGTATAAATAGAGGTGCTCTCAACCTCAATAGGGATGCATAGCTATGTTTTTCCGAGTGATTATAATTTGAATTCTGAGTTGTGTGAGATTTGAGAGTTGTGAGAGATATTTGAGAGGGAGATTTTGGAGGAAAGCGGAAGGATTATTTGGGGAATTTACATATTGAATTGAGGGAAGGATGAGATAGGAATCTAGTTCGATCAAATTGGAGCATTGCATAAGCATGCATGTTGATTTCTTCTCTTTTATTCTTTTATGATTGAAATGATTTTGTTTTATTGATTGTTTTATTTAGAGGATTATATCATCTTATATAGGTAAAGATTGCTATATTCTTAAGTGAAAAGGAAATATTTCTTGTTGTACTTAGTGAGAAGATATACATTGCTTTATGTGTTTGTACATATTCCATAATAAGGATTGGGTGGATTTAGTGGGAATAAATACTATATTTGGGATATAGCTATAGAAGCTAACGTTTAAACTAGTTGAGTCTTAAAGTTACTATGAATTATTTAGTAGATGAATTAGTTAAACATAGACGTAATAGGCTATTCCTGGGGTTATGATAATCCGGTGAAGGGGATAGCCTATGCATAGATTATGAATGGTTAATATAAATTGAGCTAGGAAGGTGGGTGAAATATATGATATCCACTCAAAGTACTAGGTGATGAATACTTTGGCCAAAGTAGTGTAAGTTGCCATTGTTTACACTTTCAGTCAATGTGATCCAGGTTTACATACTAGGTTGAGGTATGTCATATATGTAGGTTGTAGCCACTATGTGATAGATCTAGATATGTACCTGACATAACACCAAGCTCTGAAAAGGTTAATATTTATTATGAGGTTACCAAAAAAATATCTTTGTTGAAGTGTAGGGCCATCTATCAAGTTGATAGTTGTGTAGGGGATCATAGTTAGTCCAAGGTTGGTAGAAAAGTGCTTGAGTGATGCTTCTCCTCATTATTAGGTGACCAAGATTTGAATGGAGGTTTTTCCAGGACTATTTGTACATCTTTTTCCAATAAGCTCAATGGAGCCTTGATTATGTATTTTGTATCCATTATGATGGAAAGATTGTAAATAGAGAAATGATATCATGTTATCATGTACTATGAAATTATTAATATGGAAAGTTGTAATACTTTGATTTAATGCAATGGAAAAGTTTAGAAAGATATTATTTCAAATGTGCATGGTATCTTTATAGTTTGAAAGACAAATTTTATTTCTCAAAATGGTTAGATGCTTAAACTATTTACTTGAGGTTAAAACTTAGGAAAGTTATTATGTAGAACAATGGGCATGTTACAACATTACATTTTTTTATTTTTTTGAATTCAACAATACATATTTTATAAAAAAATTACAATCAAGTTGTGATCAAACTTCTTTTCTTTGATGTGCATACATTCACCTCTCTGTTCAATGCCTCGAGGTTCTTTACTTGATCAATTATCTTTAGTCTATTGACCCCTATTTTGCACATTATTTTTCCCTTATAGCTGATGCCTCATACCTGTGCACTCTCTTCAATTTTCTGCACCCTTACTCATCTCATCTCTACACATTCCAACCCACTTTAGCTCGATACCTCTCTGTTTCTCCGTTGGCCAATTATCTTATGCTATCAACCTGCCCATTCTCTCATTATGCATTCACTTTACACCCGTTGCGCCTCAAGTTTTGAATTAAGTTTCCCTTCCTCTCATGATCGATTCCTTCTTTTCATAGTGGTCTCTACCTTAATGTTGCACACTTTTCATCACTATTGTCTTCATTAGAATTTTATTGGTGCCTCCTTTTCTTTTCTATTCATTGTGTGTGATTCCTTTTCTTTCACCTACATTCTCACTTCTATGTATTCCTTCCATGTGCAGTCCCCCAGAATTTTTCTTGATGCCTCTTTGACTTCTAACCTTCCTTTGTCTATCGACCTTTTTACTTACCTTTGTGCCCCCTCACATTCACTTCTTCTTTCACATTTTGTCTTGTCTTGCTGCACATTTTTACTTTTCTTGGTGTCTTCTCATCTTCCTTTTGTTGACCTCCAATCCTAACAGCCTATTCAAAACCCCCCCCCTTTGGTCTTCACTTGGCTTTTTGTTTTCTTCATGAACCTATCGGCCTTCCATAAAGATTATTGGCCTTTTCAAAGGTATTTCATTCTTTCCCCAAGATTTATCAGCCTTTGAAGAGGCATAATTTTAACATTGATTTCTCCTCTCTAAATTTTGTATTTTATACCAAAATGGCGGTAATCATTGTAATTTTGGAGGCAATATTTCCTTGAAGAACTCTTCAGAAAACTCATATGATTGATCTATGCTTTCATATTTTGTATATAGGAAAACACAATTGCAATAGATGAATATCCATGCCCTATTCCATCACTTGTGAGGATGGTGGTAAGAGGAAATGGAGATTGATTTTACACCATCCAATTAAATTTGCTTAAAAGATTTACTTCATGAGATAACATTTCTCTAAGTATCATAGTGAAAATGAATAATTTAAAAGGTTTAGGCACTGCAAAGAGAGAAACAAAAACAAACCAAAAATCATAAACAAACCAACAATATTTTTTTTGGGTAGTGTTGATTGCCTACATCCACCTATATGCTCTTCACCAGACATGTCGGGTAAGTGAAATGTTCCTTGAGTTGGTAAACTCAGGAACATTGGAAGGTGCATGGGACAATAATCACATGCTTATTTTTAATTGACAACTCCTCCTTGTATACGAGAGCCTTCCCTCTTCTACTGTTCTTCTTAACCTCAACACTCAAGCTACCTCCACTTGTGTTATCTCGTTTCTCCAAAAAACTTCCCACCATAGGTTCACACCTAGGACCACCACATCCTTTTGAACTGCTATTCTTTGTTCCTTTATTGTGTTGGTCTAATAAACTAGGCTCTTATATGCCCTTTCCTCTTAAAATCAGCTCCTTAAATTGTTGCAAATCACTGCACTCAGTTCGCTCCTCTTCCTCTATTCACTTCTTCCCTACACTACAACAAACAATAGAGTTGTATTCTTTCACCTACTTCTCCTTCTCCTTCAGAGAATTTAACATATATTTTTGTCCATCTTTTCAAATTACACATTCTTCCTATCATCATAGATGGCCTCCCTATCAAACTACCATGGCCTACCCAATAACACATGACAAGTAGTCATAGGCATCACATCGCACAAAACCTCATCTATATAAGAGCCAATTTGCAAATTAACTAAACATTGCTCACTCATAGTCATTTCATGTTCCTTCTGCAACTAAGAGACTTTGTACAAACTAGGATGCTTACACCTTTTCAAACCTAGCTTTCTACCATTGCTTTTGAAACTAGGTTATTTGTGCTATTGCTATCTACTATAACTTTGCAACATTTACCTCCAACCTTGTACACAGTTCAAAAGAGACTCCTTCTTTGGGATGTTTCCTCCTCCACTGCTTTGGGGTTCACTAACACTGTCCTCATCATGAGATATTCACCTTCTTCTGGGTCTTCACCTTTTTGGGATGCATTACCTTCCTCATCCTCTTATGCCAAGTGGTTTCTTGCTCCACTCTTTTTGCTCCGTCTTGTACTTGAGTACACTCAAACGCATGATGACCAACTTCTCCACATTGGTAACATCTATATGGAAACCATCTTCTACTGCTACCACGTCCTCTTGTTGATACCTCCTTTTCTTTGGTGCTCTGGCCCACCTCTTTACTCTATTTGGGTTTGAAGTCTTCTTCAATCTACTTTCCTTTGTTGCTGCTCACTTGTCCCTTTTTAGTTGCAAATCTTCCCCAACTTTTGGAATTGTTTAATTTATTCCTCATTAACTTCTCCTCAACCTTTAACACATATTAGTATGCTTCCTCCACTGTAGTAATTTTTAGCATACTCATTTCATCCTAAATATTAAACTGCAAGCCATTCACCTACCTAGCTACCTTCTCCCTATCAATTTCATGCCTTCCAAATTGAATAGCTAGCTTGTAAAACTCCTTTGTGTAATCTTTTACACTCATATATTTTTGCTTCAAATTTTGCAACTTTTTAAATAACTCCATTTCATAATCTTTAGGTATGAATTTATTCTTCAATATCATCACCATTTGGTTCCACCTCATTATCCGAGGATCTCCATCCATTTACTGCTCTCTACAACCCTTTCCACCATAATGCAACATGCCATTTCAATTTTGTTTGGGCTAACTTTACCTATTGTGAGTCTTTAATTCCATTAATTTCAAAGTATTCCTCCAACTCTCTAATCCAATCAATTAACTCCTATGGATTTAATGTTCTAGAAAAATTTGGCACATCCATTTTATTTCTCTTCATAATTCTTGAAAGAGCCCTCAAAAATATTTCTTGTCCAACATCCTCTATCCATTATTCTTCTTATTCTTCTCTTCCCTGTTCTTCCTCTTCACTTTATTCCTCATTCTCAGGATCTCTTGCATTACCAACAACTAATCTCACCTCGCTTCTGATATCTTCTCTTATCATGTCTTGAAATCGTTCCAACACTACCTCTAATTTGGGTCTTCCTCTTCGTGGTGACATCTCTTTCAATCAATGGCTTGTCCTTCTCAGCTCTCAGTTGTTCAAGACTCCACACACACCCACAACAATCCTTTCGATCTCTCAAAAACTGTTACTCACTTCCCACAAGTCCTAGTGGATCCTCCCCATGCTTAGGATTGTCGGCTCTGATACCAATTGATAGAATACTCCTTGCACTCTTTCCTTAATTCCCAATTTCCCAACCACAAAAAAATATAACATAATCACAACTTGGCTATTATCTTCAATTTCAAATTATACATTACAATTCTTTTTTTGTTTTTTTGAATTTTGCAATACAAATTTTATAAAAAAATTACAATCATGTTGTGATCAAACTTATTTTCTCTGTTGTGTATACATTCACTTCTCTATTCAATGCATCAAGGGTATTTACTTGACCAATTCTCTTCAGTCTATCAACCCTTGTACTAAACATTCATTTTCCCTTATAGTTGGCGCCTCATACTTATGCACTCTCTTCAATTTTCTGCACCCTTACTCATCTCATCTTTGCGCATTTCAACCCACTTCAACTCAATACCTCTCTGTTTCTCCCTTGGCCAATCCTCTTAGGCTATCGACCTTTTCACTCTCGAGCATTGTGCATTCACTTTACACTTGTTGCACCTTAAGTTTTGAATTAAGTTTCCTTTCCTCTCATGACCGATTCCTCCTTTGCATAGCGATCTTTACCTTAATGTTGCACACTTTTCATCACTGCTATGCACATTAGACTTATCTTGGTGCCTCCTTATATTTTATATTGATTGAGGGATTCCTTTTCTCTCACCTACATTCTCACTTTTGTGTATTCTTTCCATTTGGACACCCCTAAAATTTTGCTCAATGCCTCTTTGACTTTCGACCTTCCTTTTTCTATTGGCCTTTTTACTTACCTTTGCACCCCCTCACATTCACTTCTTCCTGCACACTTTGTCTTGTATTTCTTCACATTTTTTCTTTTCTTGGTGTCTTCTCATCTTCCTTTCATCGACTTCCAAGCCTAACAGCCTGTTGAAAACTGCCTCCCCTTTGGTCTTCACTTGGCTTTTTTTCTTCATGAGCCTATCGACCTTCCATAAAGATTATTGGCCTTTTCATAAGGTATATTGGTCTTTCCCCAAGATTAAATTGGTCTTTTAAGAGACATAATTTTAACATTGATTTCTCCTCTCTAAATTCTATATTTTATGCCAAAATGATGGTAATCATTACAATTTTAGAGGCAATGTTTCCTAGAATAACTTTTTGGTAATCTCATATGCTCAATCTATGCTTTCATATTTTGCATATAGGTAGTCACAACTGCAATAGATGGATATCCATGAACTATTCCATCACTTGTGAAGATAATGGAAAGAGGAAATGGAGATCAACTTTACACTGACCAATTACATTTCTTAAAAGATTTACTTCACGAGACACCTCTTTGAGTATCATAGTGAAAATGAAGAATTAAAGAGGTTTAGGCATTGCAAAGAGAGAAACAGAAGCAAACCAACAATATTTTTTTTTGGGTGGTGTTGATTGCCTGTTCACTTGAGTGCTCTTGCACCATTTGACCATCCAAACTTGGGAAACCTAATTTCTCTTTATTCAACCTACAAAAATATGATCCATGAAATTTTTTCATAGCTATCATAATATTGGCCAAGATTACAATGTAACCTCCCTCTTACATGCTCGTATCCATCATAAAATCTATCATATGTGAGTCCCTTCATGGTGATATTACATACACCACAAATGCTAACACATGGCCAAACTATGCCACCTAAAAGTGGTACATGTACCTCTTCATGTGATGCAAAAACACCACTTAATAAAAAATTTAATCATCCTCCAAACATGACACCAACTATCTCATAAGAAGAAAAAATCAATAAAAGATGAATTTGTAAGTGTGTGCAATGTTAAATATCCTATTCTAAGATGCAATACGAAATGAAATCAAGCAAGGGAACACAACAACACCTCAAGATTGTCCTAGTTGAACTTGAACAAAATAAAATACAAAACAACGTATGTTACCTTGCCCAAATTGATCAAATGGTTGGCCCTATTGAAACAATCGATTGTGTGCTCCTTCAGATGGAAAATAGCATGAAAGTGGATGAAAAACGATGTATACGGGATGAGAGATGCAATGGTGCAAGTGGGTATGTGAGTATATGCAAGATGAGGATGCAAAATGAGCTCAAAAGTTGCAGAAATGGAGCGTGCTTGTGAATGCTTGAAGGATTGATTGCTTGATGGCTTGAGTGTTGAATGATGGAAATGAGGGAAAAATCCTCTAATTTTAGGGGAAATGCCTCTAAGGAATGGAGGGCTAGGATTTAGCCACCATGGACAAAATGAAGGGCTAGAGTGAGTTGAGGGTGAGTTGAGGACTGACAAGCCCTCACATCTTTCCAAGTGTCAATGAGGTGTCAAGGGGGAAGGTGATGTGGAGGTACTTTAGAGTACCTTGGGATTGGGACAAGATGTCCTCATAAAGGAGGTCCTTGTCCCCATGTGGGAGATGCAACACATGAAAAATTTAAAATTCCTCAAATATCCTCATGGGGAAGAGGAGAAGAATTTAAAATTCCTAAAATGCATGGGAAGAATAAATGTGAATATTTAATTCACATGGGGGAATGGGATGCCTTGTCCAAATGGAGAAATCATTAATTATAGTTGACTTGGGGGTATTCCATAAATGGCATAGGGATTAGGTTGATCTAATCATGCAATTAAGGTTGTGCAAACAGTGATTAAGGAGGCTAGTGGAGCATTACTTGAGCAAGTTGCAAATTATGGAGGATGTGAGATTAATCTTGATTAAGGGTACACGCACATCCTAATCATGGATTAATTACATTAACCCATATTAAAGAGGGATTATGGAGGATGAGACAAGGAGAGAGAAAAAGTGAATTTAAATTCAAAAGGACAAGTGACTAAATTAAATAAATAAAAGCATTAATTTAATTTAGAGAGGAAGGGGACAAAAGGTAAAGTATTTAATTATTAAATTAAATACCTTAGGAACCTTAGAAAAAGGGGAAATATCAATTAAATGAATCATTTAATTAATACCAATGGGGTCCATACGAAATAGACGAATAAAGGGGATGAATTTGACCATACGAGAGTGGTCAAATTTAGATGTCTATAGTATGTACATACAAAATGTATAGAAACAAGCATTAGGAATGCAAGGTCAAGACACATTTTCCCTATAATTTGTATCCAAGCCATGAAAAATAGAACACATATGTTGAATTATTAATTTTTCTTTATGGGAAAGAGCCCCATATAATACCTCTCTTTTATTTATAATAATTATAAAATAGTAACTTATTCACCTAATAATAATTATAAAATAGTAACTTATTCACCTAATCTAAAACCTTATGAACTATAATTAATAGGTCATCAATTGTATTTGTAATAAGAAAGAATCTAATCCATGTTTCTAATTTATATATAAATTTATTTTATTTTAATTTGTGTTACATAGAAAAATTGGTTACAATTCTTCATTATTTTTACTTAGGTCATATTTAATAATAATTCATATAAAGTTGAATAATTCAAACAAAAAAATACTAATTGGAAAATATAAATATTATTTGGACATTAAACAACAAAATTATCAACACACTACTTCAAATGAAATGTAAGAAACCAACAATATATTTTTCTCTCAATCTCAATGTTAAATAAAAATTGAGCAAAAGATACCTATTTTCCAATTTAAAGGTTACTTTAATTAACCAACCATATGCATATCAACAAATAATCTTAAATGAATATCAAACAAACCAAACATTTTGGTAAGATTTTTTGAAGAGAAACTATTCAAATGGTAAATATTTACATCATGAATACGAAAATGAAAAAATCCAAATTATATCAAAAATAGTTGTGAAAAAGTATGGGTAGGAAGGTGATTATTAGAAGGAAAGTCTATGGATGGGGCATGTGAGTTTGAATCTTTGGGGTTCAATTTGGAGTAAAGAGAACTTATGGATGGAATCCATGAAGAGGATGTATATAAGAGGGCGGTCCTCCTTTACCTACAGGATGATAGGCAGGAAATCAAAAAACTTGATAACTAGTGTGGTTCTATGGAAGATTATGTCTTTCTGAATGGGAATTAGTGAATTTATAGCACTAATGACAGGTTAAGAGAGTTGATCGTAAACCATATCCTAGTAGTTAATTCAAATAAAAGTAAAAAATCATGAGTGAGCCTTGAAGATCAAGTTGGACCAAATACTACATGGGCATCTAAATTAATACTTGTGGGGTGTAGACACATAAAATATAATCTTACCCAACCACACCTAATTTGATCCTATCTTTAGCCATTAATTAAATCAATATCTATTATTTGTTTAATTATTACCATTCTTTCCCATCTTTATCCTAATCCTTTAATTAAATAAATAGTTACTATTTATTTAATTTTTATCCCTTCATCATGGTCCCCATTAATTAAATAAATGCCTATTTATTTAATTAATTGTCCTTTATTTCCTATCTTTGTCCATCTAATCCTAGGCCTTCATCTTGTTCTCATCGTTCACAATCCAAATTTATCCTCATATGAAAAATGTTCCCTTCAAATGTCTAACTAATTCCTTGTATAGATTCATTGAACCTAAAAACCTATCTAAAAGTCAAACTATCTTTTCATATTATCTACTCATCTCATTTAACCTCTTTATCCTAGCCATTTCCATAAGGATTTTTTCCATATCTTAGTTCTAAACCTAGATCCTATCCATCATGTGACACTTGTCACATGATTGCATCCTTGATCCAAACCCCAATCCTCCAATCTTAGCCATCCATAATCAATCATTTCTAGCCATTGATTTTGCCTCTTCAAGACTCTATATCTAGAGGCTCTCATCCTTGATGTAAAGCTAACACATCCTTAATAAAATAACTTATCAAGCTATCATACCTACATGCTAGTATTTTGATTATATCAAGTCTATTAATCTTATCATTATCATTATCAAATCATATCAGGGTTATGCTATAACATTGAGAAATCAACATATCAATATATCAAGGAGAAAATAAAATGGAACAAGGGTGCACTCCATTTACACTCATCAAGGAGAGAAGAAAATATTCTAGGTGAAGGTATTGTGCTTTATATTGATTTTATCTTCATTTATTTGTCTTCAATATTTTCCAACCTCTTCAGGAGGAATCAACTTAGAGGAAAAGGTGCAAAATTTTCTCTTGTAACAATGGTTATAGGATTAAATTGAGGTGAGTTCTCTATCAATTTTCTTAATATTACTATGGATAAAGGGGTATCTAAAATGAAAATAAGTTTAATTGAAAAATGTATGGGACCTTTTCCAAACATTAAGATGGTTTTAATGTGGAACTCTAATACATGCTATACCAAATTAAAATTGGATGTTGTAGCTATCCCAAAAATATTTTTATTTCTCATTTTCTTGCAAAGAGGATCTAAGCAATGCTATTTTAGGGGTTCCTTGATTCCTAGGGAAATATTCCTTATCTCTTACAAGATAAAATATTGGTTCAACCCATCACAAGGCACACTTAATGTAGCTTCTATATTAGTTTGGTTAGTAGGGCTTCCTATGAAACTCTAAGATGGATAAGTGTTTATTGGAATCACTAGTGCCTTTAGCTAGCTACTCACTATTGACCTAATAACTAGATCTAGGAAAATGATTGTTTATGTAAGGTGCATGTGTATTGATCATGAAATGGTGCTACCGTCCTAGGTATTTATTTCATCCCAACTTGGGGTGTGGAAATTTTTTTTGGAGTTTTAATCCTCCCCATTTTATTTCTTTAAGAGAATGGGACATTTGGTTAAACAATGCCCATCCCCAAAATAAGGTAAGTTTTGGAGACAAAAAGTGGCCAATGAAGTTATTAAGGTTGAGAAAAATATAGTAAGAGAGAAAGATCAAGCCCTTAATAAAGAAGGTAAGGGGGGAACACCTCAAAAGGAAACAAGGGAGATGGATGAGACCCAATGAGTCATGAATTATATGTTAATAACATACATGTGAATGAAGATATTATATCACACTCTCACTAAGATTATGCTGGTTTAATATCAAAGGAATTAACATCAAAGGTAATCAAGGAAATGGAAGAGCCTTAGGTGGTTGATGAATGGTATGTTAAGAAAATAAAAGTGAGTGAAGGAAATGTGTCACATTATCCCTAGGATGATATTGATCTAACATAAAAGGAGGATTTAATCAAGGAGATACAATTGAGTCCTCTAGTTCAAGAAGAAAGGATAAGAAGAAAAGGATCAATGGAAAACATAATGAGATTATTTGTGAGGGCTTGGATAAGGAATATAATATTTATTCAATAAAGATAAAATAATTAATAAGAGGAACACCCACCTTGCTTCCCCTTTAGAGGGGATAAAGAATAAGGAGAAAATATTGGACACAAAGTATATAATGTAGACTAGGAACAAAAAAATTAATAGATTGTGAAGAAAACCCTAAAAGTATATAAGATTATTAGTTAAAGATTCAAGGGAAGGGATGCTAAAATTGATATAGCTAATGGAAACTAATATATTATTATGACCATGTGTTTGATGAGAAACCCCAAACTTAGAGTTTGAACATTTCTCATGGTATGAGAGATAAAAAATCCCCATAAATATGACCTTCAAAATAACCTTCTTTAAAAACATAAAATATTTATTTCTTAACCAAGAGAATATAATGCTTAAGACTACTCAAAATAAAATAAAATACTTTAAAGATAGTAGATGTCTTGGGCCTGATGTTGATGGAGCCTCTAGATTCATTGCCACTTTTTGGAACTTGGACTTGCTGGATGGTACTAGATGATGTGCGATGATCTTAAGCACATTACCATTATATTTTATAGAAAAATAGAGTTTATTGTGGATCCATTCTAATATATATACCCCTGATACAACAAGTGTGAGGAATAAAATTTGGATTAGTCTCATTATCTTTTAGAAGGTTATATTCTAATTTCAAATGACATGTTGTGGGATATTTCAATGCTCCTTTAAAAAATAATGAGAAGAAAGGAGGATCTCTGATATCCTCAAATATTAGAGATGATGTGGTTGTTTTATTCATGACATTTCTTTGGTGTATTTGGAATTGGAAGAAGGAAACTTCAACTAGTCAAATTAATAGGTTGGTCATTCTCTCATCTAGGTAAGGCCAAATTGAACCTTCATTTACCCTAATTTGTTTTCCTTTTATTGTTTCTCTCTATCTACCTTTATTATGATTAGATCATCTCACTCCCCTATAATATGGAGAAGTTGGGCAAGAGAAAAGGATTTACCTTCATATTTGAGAAAATTTGAACTCATCACTCATATCTTTAAAATAAAATCAAGGGATGTTGGAACATCGGTAAAGAGGTTTCGTCCATGTATATGATAGCCAAACAACTTAACAATATGAAGATTAATATTTAAAAACAATAATAAATTCTATAAAGTGCTAAAATTGGTTACAGGACATAATAACCTGACCAAAATAACCTTGGATAGAATAATCCGATCACAATAACCCAAGGAAAAAATAACCCAGGGTCATAATAACCCATGGATAGAGTAACCCATGTACAAAATAACTTGTATATAATTTATAAATTTTGTTTTCTTTTCTCTATATTCTTATGGGGATATTCTTTCCATGAGTTATTCTGACCACAGGTTATTTTGGCTTGGGTTATTTTGTCCTTGGGTAATTATGACAGTGTTATTGTGTCCAAGGTTATTGTGGTCGGGTTATTATGTCCTGATACTGCTAAAATTCATTCATTAATAAATGAAAATACATATCTCACCTATATGTTATTTTTATATTAGAGGATGCTTTACTTAGAACTAGATAGATTTGTGATTTGATCTTTTGATTTACTTTTTAAAGGTTTTCTTGCTTCTAAAAGATTCCTTAAGTATTGGTATACTCTTATTAAAATCATTTATTGAATCTTTGTCATAGTTTTATTTTAATAATATATTTAATTGTTGTATCTTTTATTGGCAGGAAAAAAATTTAAACCATGTGGTTGATGTTGGTTGTTGGACGTGTTGCTAGTGCCAAGAAATATTTTGAAAGCTTCAACAAGTAACTGAAGTTAGATCTATTTGAATGAATATAATATTTAAAACAAAAAAAATATTTTGAAAGTAAAATATGAAACATTATTTGCACTTTTGAATTGGTCGTTACTCGTTGAAGTTAATATACTTCAATAGATGTAATATGCAAACTGAATTTTTTCTTAATACAAATGATTTTTATTTGGAAGGGGTTGAATTTTCCCCCTTCCTAAGGCTGTGAGGAACGACCATTGGCTATGACCATTCTTTTTTAAAGGTTGAAAATAATGGTTGCCAGTTGGTATTCCTTATAACTTTTTTTGTGTTTGTTCTTTTTTTTTCTTTTTTTCTTTTTTTAATCATGTTTAATGATTTCAAATTTTAAATGGTGGACTATAATTATCAAGAATTACAATATTTCTTAACCATATATAATTTAGTAATATGTAATAATTAGTGTTGTGTTATTTTCAAGTTGCAATTTAAACAAGTGTGTTTAATATGTTTTATTTTTTAATCTATTTACTCTTGTATGAAGTGTGTGCTTGAATTTTTTTATTCACTCTAATTCGATAATTTTTTGGTTTGTGTGTAGCATGGATTTGAAATTTGGCATTCACTTTAATTTGATATACTTGTTTGTGTGAAGTGTCAATTTAAACTTTAAGTATTGACTTATATTTAATTTAGTAATATTCCTTAACCATAATGTAATTTAGTGATGTTGTAATAATTAGTGTTGTATTATTGGTAAATTGCAATTTAAACATGTTTGTTTAGTGTTTTTTATTTTAGAATATATTTATTATTTGTATGAAGTGTGTTCTTGATATTTTTTATTCACTCTAATTTGATAAATTTATTGTTTGTGTGGAGCATGGATTTGAACTTTGACATTCACTTTAATTTGATATACTTTTTTGTGTGAAGTGTTGGTTTGAAATTTGGTATTGAATTATATTTTATTCACTTTGTATGTTTAAAATTGAATTCACTCTATTAGTATCTATTGTTTGTATGAAGTGTGTGTTTGAGCTTTGACATTTACTTTGTGTGTGTTTAAAGTTTGACTTCGCTTATATATTTGAACTTTGGAGTTCACTTTGTTTCACGTGTTTCACTTTGGCACCCACTTATTGTTTGAGGGAAATGTATGTTTGAACTCTAAGAATATCCCTTTATTGTTTGAGTGAGGCTTACGACTTCATTTGGTATGTGTGGAATATGTATGAACTAAATTTGACATTAACTTTGTGTGTGTATGTGTGAGTGATCCAAATTTGAAATTTACTTGGATTTGAGCCACTTATTTTTATTTGTGTGAGGTGTGTGCCTAAACTTTGGCATTGTTATCAACATGATCTACACCTGCATGCAAGGCTGATAAGCTCTGCAATCCTGTGTAACATGGGATCAAACTCAGGTTGTGGGTGACCTGTAATGAGATTGAACCTCCAAATTCTAGGCTGACTTCCTATATGATATTCTTATTATGAACTAAAAACTTTCTTGGAAAAGGGAAAGGATTAAATCTAATGCAAAACCGAAAAACTAAACTGTGGTGATTCACTGAAAAGGAAACTAATGTGCAGACCTAATCACAACTAACATTCTCAAAAATCTGTTGAAACAACCTAATATGGGCACTTAAATCACATAAATAATTTGTTAAGAGGCTTTGTTTAATCTTTCCCTCACAAAGGAAAACTAGGGTTTTCAAAATTTAAGAGGAAGAGTAAACAACACAAGCACAATTAACAGCCTATAACAAACTACCTTTTATGAACATGTATTAATAAGTGAAACAAAAATTTGAAGGTTTCTAAACTAAACACATTAAACTTGCATCAAATCGTTGTAAAACACAAGGCATCAAAAACTAAGAAGGGAAACACTTGCTTTGATGAAACATTCGAAGGAAACTATGCAATAAAACAATGTTTGATAACCTATAGAACCTGTTGAATATATTAATCTATAAAAACTGAGTTACATGAAGTCTCTTTGCTGAAGGAAAAGTCAGAAAACAAGAACCAAGGAAAAAAGACTAAGTATTTTCCTTATATACAATAAAGGCATGCATAAAGCATCCAAGAGGTGAAACTCCAAACTAATTGGAAGTGAAAAAAAATCTCTCTGAAGCCTCTCTCACGAGCAAAAGAGAAAACAGTGTGAAAAGAGGGCCCACCATGTTGTAACTGAGCTTCAACAACTCAGAACTTTGTGTCACAATGTGCATAATTGAAAAGTAACTCAAAAATGCCTTTGAATGCATGGAGGTGGCACTAAAAGTGATATGAAGGTGCAAATATCTTCTCATGAGAAAATATAAAATCCCTCAAAAAGAGGAAACAAAACTGCACAAAAAAGAGCTAAAAATAGGCCCAACTCCTCCTCTCGATCAGTTATATTGATGCACCCCAAAACTGCATGTAAATGACCTTAGTTGCACTAAAACATGCATGAAAATATCTCCATAGTTCACGTGATTTTAGTCCTCTATTTAGCTTTCAATTACATTCTTTGCATGAGAAAGGCAATCATTTAATTGAATATTAAAGATAATCGTTCACTGATTATTTTAATATTTAACATCTATTAATTATGCTTCATTCACTATATGTTAAATATCAAGGTAATTAGTGAAGAATTACCCTAATATTTAATTATATTGAAATTTCCTTAACTCCTTAACTCTATGCAAAGAGTATTAAATGGAGTTGGATTCTACATCAAAAGATAAACTTGAAGTTTCAAAAAACTCACAGGCCTTTCAAATCATTAGGTCTCATTGACCTTGAAGTCAATACCAAAGTTGTAATAAAATGATTTATGAAAATCATAAGGAAAAAATCCCTAAAATGATTAGGGTATTGAGTCAAAACACTCGAACCCTAAATCATTTTGTCACTACCACATTGTGATTTCTCCCTTACTTGTTGCACCACCACCAAGAAGCTTGCTGTGGTAGGGTTTCAAAATGGAAGCTTCAGGAGTTGATTGGGTGAGATATTTGAGTCCTTGAAGCTGAATCTTCATGCAAAGAGTATTAAATGTAGGTAAGTTTCCTCCATTATTTGAGAAAGTTTGATCCTTTCTGGGTCTTTTCTTTGGCTTTTGTAAACCCTTTACTCTAGTAGGCCGCGACCTCCATAATTTATTTTCTTTTTTTGATTTTACACTTAGTAGCTTCCATGCTTTTCCTATGGCGCCACCAAACTAGGGCTTCACTCAAGCCGTGATGGAGTATTTTTCATGATTCAAATTGGACTTGCATGGGTAAGCTCTTTGTTTTTTGTTGGAAACACTAGTATTGTTTCATTTTCATGCTTCTCTGTATGACACGAATTCACTGGTTTCTTCCCTTGATTCATGGCTGAAAACTTTATTTCTTTCTATGCAAGTATTTAAACCCCAAGTAGGTTTTACATTTGTGAGGTACAAAACTCACTCAAGCCATGGTTGTATTTGTTCATTTGGGTATTTCTTGTCATTGCAAAAAATTAAAATGTTTGCATTATATGGCCGTAGGCATACAAGATTTTGGGTGCTTGTTTTCACATTGCACAGTACGAGTATAAAACCCTTCAAAACTTAGTCACCATGAAGATTCTCTATATTCCCTTGTATTTGATCCGTTCTCATGCTTTCTGGCATGAAACCCCTGCATATATTCTACATATATAAATTTTTTATGGGTTGTGTTTGTGAGAATGCGTAGTGAATTTGCAATATCAACACCTCATCTCCATTTTGATGATTAAGAAGCTTCACTCAAGCTTGAACCATAGCACAAAAAGAAAAAATAAACAATGAAACCCTATGGCCTCGTGGGTTTATTATGATGAAACACCTTTGAGATTTGTTATGAACTACTTTCTTAGAAGATTTTTATTGCTGTTATCATGACTGCTGTCAACTCATGTGACTATAAATCCTTGTCATTTGATAAACATTTTATTGTATCTTTACATCTTAGTTGATTATCATGCAAACAATCTTGGCAAGGAAATAGTAACTTGGTCCATATTCATACTCATGACAATATTACTACCGTGGCTGACCTTGATGTTAATGAATCTGCCTTTCTATTAATGATTGTTGTATGCTTGTCAATGTGAAACTTGATAACCTCTATGACTGTGTGATGATCTCTTTTTGCAAGTTCACTGTTCATGTTAACTACCTTCAATACTGTCCATAGTATATATTTATGTCTAATTTGTGCCTTATTCATAGTGAAAAAACTCTCAATTACTACCTCCAAATATTGTATGAGGCTGTCCAATGGTTTTAATCTGCATTGTACGAGGTTGTCCCTATGACCCGTGATGTTTATGGGCACTTTACCTTGATAGTTTTTGTTCCTCCTAAGTCTCTTGTAGACTATATATGTGCTTTGAAGTTATAAGAAACGATTTAATGCCTTGATGCTCTGTTTTCCCTTCAGTGTAAAGTGGATCAATACCTTATTGAAATGCAAAAGTGAATGCAAGGTAGAGTTGAAACTGAGATAACAATGTAGTTGATGCTTCTTCAATATGTTTTTGATTGTTTTTCTGAATGATGAGCAATAGGATACTTTTCTTAATCTATCTTCATCATATTGAATTAAAGGTTTCTTTATGAACTTCATTCATGGAGAATGATCATTATCTTTATTCCATACTGTTGTCCCATGTCATTATTTATGAGCTGGGCTCAACCCTTGTGGGAGCCACATTTCTCACCACTCACAACAATATCTGTTGGTTGAAATGATCTGATTATACCTCTTCCTGCACACTAAACAAACAAATTAGCAAAATAATTGAAGCTAAAAGCTTCCATTGAACTTTGTGCTCCTCGAACATTTGCCTTTTTGATGACTTAATCATCTGATGAATGCCTGATAAGATGTAGGTTACATTTATGTTGGTAATATAGGCATGAGGAAAGATGTGATTTATCATTTCTCTAACATCACCTTCAACCCTCTTGCAGGAAACCATGGAGTTTGGAGCCAAAACAACCTGGAGACACTCAGACACAATAACTTGAAGACATAAAGTATAAAACGACCTGTCATTATAGGCAATGAAAAATCACTCCCTTTTTCATGTTTACATTATCTTCAGTTGTGTAGTTTACAACTTTACTTTGTATTCATTATTTGATTATGAAAATAAAATAAAGCTACTCCCATGACTTGTGTGGGACTTTGGTTTTACAATATGAATTAAACAACATTTTTTATGCAAATTTATGAGTTCTTCTATTACAAACATTTGCATAATCACACTAGAAATTCACAAGTAATCATATTCTGGAATATAATGAATACTTTAGCAGAAATTTTGTACCTTTCAATGAGGAATGCAATTCAGCTCTACCTATTTTGAGCTGTAGCTAAAAATAGGTAACAATTTGGCAACCTCTGCGGAGTGTTTTCCTGCTAAACACCATAGACCAATTATGTAGCTTATCCATTGGGAATGGAGTCCATTTTTACCCTCTTTGACTCAAAAATATTTTAACTCAGCTGTTGGGAAACAAACAACAAAAACAAACAAAACTAAAAGAAACTAATCATGACTCTGTTTAAGATGGAGTCAGAAAAATAGGTGCAACATTTGCACTTGTTGAAAACAAACAGTACTAAAATGGAACGTGCCATGGGGCACTTTATTGAAAGAAAAAATGAAATTGAAACTACTCTACTATGTACATCTGCAAACTTTTCTCTTTAATAACACTGCTTTAGGTGAATCCCGTTGATAGGGATTGGCAACACCTCACCATCCAGCTTTGAGAGCTGAAATGCATTATTCTGTTTGCATTCTGTTATGATATATGGGCCATCCCACACAACATCAAACTTTGTATGTTTTCCAGGTTTTCTCTTGAGCTCATCCTACTTGAATACTAAATCACCTTTGCCTCTAACGAGCTTGGAAACTGTTATTTTGATGTCATATTCCATCACCGTCATGATCCAACCTTCTCTCTTGTCGTTAATATCTTTACTGAGCATAAATTCTTTAATAGTTGAATGAGCCACCATCAATTGTATTTTATTGTTTGACAACATATGTCTAAACTTATTTAGAATTCTCACTACAACAAGCACATGTTTTTCAATGAATGAATACCTTAATTCATAGTCATGCAAGACTTGACTAAAAAATGCAATGGGTTGTTCAAGTACTTCACCATTCTGTTGGCATAACATGGAAAAAATTGTATCAACACTACCAAACACATAAAATATGAAATCTTAATCAAAGTTTGGGTTGATAAGAGTAGGGGCTACTGTAAGTGCCTATTTAATCTGCTCAAAACTATTCTTTCCTTCTCTCATCCAGCTGAACTGCATGTTCTTCTTTAGCATTGCTGTGAGAGGTTGCAACAATGCTGCAATGTTAGGAATAAATCTCCTAACAAAGTTTATTCTTCCTAAGAAACTCTGCAAACCCTTCTTGTGAGCAGGAAGCGACAATGCCAGAATGGCTGCAATACATTTTGGATCTATAGAAATGTCATATTTAGAAACAATGTAACCCAAAAGTTTACCTTCGTGAACAAAAAAGATGCTTTTTTTGGATTCAAGGAAATTCCATACTCTTTGCATCTTTAAAAAATCTATCTAAGATGATCAAAGTGTTCTTTAGCATTTTGTGAGAAAACAATGATATCATCTAAATAAACAAGAATAAACTTGTTTATCAAACCTTGGAGAGCCATATCCATTGCTCTCTGAAAGGTTGCTCCCACATTTGATAATCCAAATGGCATTTTTCTGTAAGCCATAGTACCCCACTTGGTGGTGAGGGCTATTTTATACTGGTCTTCTTCTTTAACTAGGATTTGGTTATACCCTGAATAACCATCCAACAATGAAAATATTTCTGATCCTAAAACAACTTGCAGGATTTGTTCCATTGAAGGAAATGGATAGTGATCTTTGAGTGAAGCTCTATTTATATCACAAAAATCTACGCACAACCTTATCTCTTCATTCTTCTTTTTGACAGGTACCAGGTTAGAAACCCAAGAGGAGTGCTTTATCGAAAAGATGATGCCACCTTCAACCAATTTGTTCAGCTCTCTCTTCATCAAGTGCTCCAACTTAAGATTTAGGGGCCTCTGCTTCTGTCTAACTGGTTTTGCATTGGGTTCAAGCTCAATTGTATGCTGAGCCAACTCAGTGTTAAAACCCTTGAGGTATTCATATTCCCAAGTGAATATATCACTGAATTCTTGGCACAGTAAGATGAAGGCGTGTTGTTCTTCTTTGGTATAGATTTTTCCAAGCTTCAGGAGCTTATCTTTAAATATTTCAATCGGTTCAAAATGATTCTCCTTCACTGTAATGTTGGATTTATCTCTTCTAACCTGATCGTCAGTGTTGAAAATTGACTCAAGGGTCACCAGTCCCTTAGTCAGTTTATTTGTCTTCAACTGTAGAATCTGGTCCTCATATTGTTGTTCAAGTTTCTACTGATTAGCAGCAGAAAATTCAGCTTCTTCGATTAGAAAACTAATTATTTGCTTATCATTGTAAAAAATCTTCCAACTGACAGTATTATCAAGTACATATGGTCTTACTACCACCTTGAAATATTTCTGTACCTCGATATTATGAATTTCAGAAGGAATATCAAATTGTGAGCTGATAGTAGCCAATCTATTTGCCCCCTTATTCATATTTCTGGGAATTGACAATAGATTAAAAGCACTAAAATATTCAATTAGGTCCCAGGTTCTATGTTTATATAATTTAAGCAAATCATTCTTGGTCACACTCTGATTTCTTACCTGATTTGCAATCAATTCTGAGTCACCATAAGCTTGTAGACACTTGATACCCCTTTTCTTGGTCCATTCCAAGCCATGGATTAGTGCTTCGTATTCAACCACATTGTTTGTGCAGCTGAAAGCAAATATGAATGCTGAATAATATCTATCTCCTTTAGGTGAGACGAGCATCGCACCTCCACTAGCACCTATCTTACTCCTTGAACCATCAAAAAATAGCTTGCAAAGTTGATTATCTTGTTGATCAGGCTGCAATTCTCTTTTAACCAGGTTTGGAACTATCACATCGGGATCTTGAATCATATAAACACCCAACCCTACTTCGTCCATGCAACTGAAAGGATCAATCTCATGATCTTCGGCTGCCAACTCATCAAGGTTCATGAGGGAACGCATCCAATTGGTGTACTGGAGTCTAAGATCATGGATTGATCTTCCTAACCATGGACAACAAGGTTGGCGTTTATTGCACTAGGTACATACAACTCTATATGGTCCTTAGCCTGGATTTTTGACTTAATGGTCAGCTTTGTACCATATTTGGTTCTAAAAAACATGTGAGACCAGTCAGAAGATAAATGTCCCCCTATCTTAGTAGTGAAATCTCTAGATAGGCACATGACAAAGAATGGTGGTAAGTCTATAACATATATGTCCTGTGAAATTGAGAAATCGAGGCAAGCGTGTAGGGTAAGAGGAAGATTCTTGATCATTCCTATAGACTGAATGGTTGTACCATCTAGTTGTATGACCCCTTTTGAAAGGGGATCATACGCTAGACCTAACTTATCTGCTAAACTCTTTGGAATTAGGAAACTGCTTGTGCCAAAATCAATCATACAGTTATGGACTAAGTTGTTACCTATAATCAAAGTGACATAGAAGGGTGGTGGTTTTACTTCCTAAACGAACTGCTCCTTCTTAACCTCTGAAGTATTGGCTAGAACCCTATGTTGCTCAATTATAGGCTCATCAGAAACTGATATTTTGGCTAAAGCCTCCTGCAGGCTTTCTTTCTGCCTGGGTAGATGTAAATCATCTAACATGGTCATGCTGGCAGTGGATTTTTTCATATGATCAACAATATTAAAAGCCGAGGTACTAACCTTATGTTGTACTTTCAGAGCAGTGGGATCTGCTTTTATTATTTGAGGCTGAGGTTGTGCCTTCTATTGTTCCTTAGCTACTACAGTCTGCTGTCTTGGAAAAAATTGAACATTTGGAGCTGAAGCATGCTGATTTTTCCCTTGTTGGGCTATAGGAATTTGATCTTTCTGCTGAACAACTTGCTATTTGTCCCTTTCTGGCTATTGTACATTAGGAATAGCTTGTTGCCTTAAATCAACGACTCTCTTTTTTGATCTTGTGTTGGCTGCAACAAATGTAGCAGACTTTGCCCTTATGCATGATTAATGCCACAAAATTCATTTCCTTTCCAGTTCATCATGGCAACATCAAGCTCGTTCTACCACATTTGATCATCTTGCTAATCGCCAGCCTCTTTGACTATCTTCTTAGAAGTAGCATAACTGCTTTGTACCATAAGCGCCTGATTAACCACCCCATTAAGAAAAGTAGCCTGATTATGAGGCTGATTACAAGGATAAAACCATACATAATCTTGTGCCAAGTTGTTTTGGATAGGTACAAGCTCTTTAGAAGAGTTGACATCATTATGATTGAAAGGTTGATTAGGCCTAGGATTCAAATTTCTTTGCTATCGTTGGTAGTCAGCTTGATAAGGCAGTCTATTTGGCTGAAAGGGGGGTTGATAGGGTTTGAAATTTTGGCCTTGCTGGTTTTTAAGGCTTATTAAATTTTTACTGACAATCTACAATATTTTTACATAACTTCTTGATTGTTTATTTTCTACTATAAATCATTTGCCATTTTTTGTTAACACCCTTAAGCTCTTGTAATCCTGAATTGACTGGAATAACGTAGTTTTGAGCAGTTTTTTGGGAACTAAAAGTTGGATCAACAGGTAATGGGGCAATAGTAGGTATGTGAATAGGCATAGATGGCTGAATATCTGGGAAGATAGGCATAGGAGGTCTGGGAGCAATCTTACCAGCCTATATAAGATTATTTTTAGCTCTAATCGCTATATCATAAGCTATTGGAAAAGTTACACCTCCCATAGATTGGATCAAAAGAAAAATATCATTGTTAATTGCTCTAAGATAATATAAAAAAGCATGATCTATTGTAGGTATTACCATGGCTGGGATTATGTCCCAAGTTCTCTAGAACCGAAAGTTAAAATCTGCCATTTGTTCTTGTGGAGCTCTCTTAATAGTTGTCAATTGTTCGACTAGAGATAAATGGTCATACTTGTTTGAAAATTGCTTATTCAACTTATTTCCCAAGTTGTCCCATGACGCAACTGAGTTTACAACAAAAATTCTAAACCACTGAAGAGCCTTACCCTTCAGAGATGCTACCAATAGCCTTATAGCCATGTTCTCTTGTGTGATGTGATAAACAGTGCACAAAGAAGCTACATCTTTTATGTACTCTATTGGCGTGGTCTGCTCTTCACCAGTGAAAATGGGTAGAATTTTCAAGGCAGCCATTGGTATGTCATCATACTGCTACATATTTAGTGGACTACCTTGATTGAAAGGTACGAAGGCATGTGCTCTGACCATCAGAGCTATTGGTACTATGATATTCATGACTTGAAAAATTGGTATAGGATGTACCAGAATCACTGGGATTGAAAGTGTAGCAAAAATTGGTGAACCTCTTGAAGGCGAAACCAATATTCTAAAACTTGGAGAAGCTGAATGTGAACTTGGTTGCCTTGTTGATGGTCTACCTCTCCTTCTTGGTGAAGATACTAATGATTCTATTCTAAAAATAAGAGAAACTGATTTGATTCTCGAAGGCCTACCAGGTGTCCTCTGGGTTTTCCTTCCTCTTCTCTTTGGTGAAGGTAGTTGTAAGTATTCAAACAGAGAAGAACTTCTTCTCATCTGAATGTTTCTCATAAGCTATTCGCACTTGATTTGCTCAAAATTGAGAACATAGTCACTAGGTATATGAAAATTTAACCTCTGAAAGGCCAAAGTATTGCAATATATGCTAGAATAGCAGCTTGAAACTATTGAATTCTTACTTTGAAAAGTGATTAAGAGTTCCACTAGGTGTGCCAAAAACTGTTATCAACAGGATCTACACCGACATGCAAGGATGAGAAGCTCTGCAATCCTGTGTAACATGGGATCAAAATCAGGTTGTGGGTGACCTGTAATGAGATTGAACCTTCAGATTCTAGGACGACTTCCTATATGATCTTATTATGGACTAAAAACTTGGTTGGAAAAGGGAAATGATTAAATCTAATGCAAAAATAGAAAACTAAGCTATGGTGATTCACCAAAAAGAAAACTAATGTGTACACCTAATGACAACTAACATTCTCAAAAATCTGTTGACACAACCTAATCTGGGCACTTAAATCGCATAAATAATTTGCTAAGAGGCTTTGTTTAATCTTTCCCTCACAAAGGAAAAATAGGGTTTTCAAAATTTAAGAGGAAGAGTAAACAACACAAACACAATTAACAACTTGTAACAAACTGCCTTTTATGCACATGTATTAAAAAGTGATACAAAAATTTAAAGGTTTCTATGAAAAACACATTAAGCTTGCATCAAATCGTTGTAAAACACAAGGCATCAAAAACTAAGAAGGGAAACACTTGCTTTGATGAAACATTCGAAGGAAACTCTGCAATAAAACAATGTCTGATAACCTATAGAACCTGTTGAATATATTAATCTATAAAAACTGAGTTACATGAAGTCTCTTTGCTGAAGGAAAAGTCGTAAAACAAGAACCAAGGAAAAAAGACTAAGTCTTTTCCTTATATATAATAAAGGCATGCATAAAGCATCCAAGAGGTGAAACTCCAAATTAATTGGAAGTGAAAAAAAATCTCTCTGAAGCCTCTCTCACGAGCAAAAGACAAAACAGTGTGAAAAGAGGGCCCACCAATGTTGTAACTGAGCTTCAACAACTCAAAACTCTGTGTCACAATGTGTATAACTGAAAAGTAACTCAAAAATGCCTCTGAATGCATGGAGGTGGAACTGAAAGTGATCTGAAGGTGCAAATATCTTCTCACGAGAAAATATAAAATCCCTCAAAAAGAGGAAACAAAACTGCACAAAAAAGAGCCAAAAATAGGCCCAACACCTCCTCTCCATCAGTTATACTGATGGAACCCAACATTACAAGTAAATGACCTTGCACTAAAAAATGCATGAAAATATCTCCATAGTTCGCATGATTTTAGTCCTCCAGTTAGCTTTCAATTACATTCTTTGCATGAGAAAGGCAATCATTTAATTGAATATTAAAGATAATCGTTCACTGATTATTTTAATATTTAACATCTATTAATTATGCTTCATTCACTATATGTTAAATATCAAGGTAATTAGTGAAGAATTACCCTAATATTTAATTATATTAAAATTTCCTTAACTCCTTAACTCTATGCAAAGAGTATTAAATGGAGGTGGATTCTACATCAAAAGATAAACTTGAAGTTTCAAAAAACTCACGGGCCTTTCAAATCATTAGGTCTCACTGACCTTGAAGTCAATATCAAAGTTGTAATTAAATGATTTATGAAAATCATAAGGCCAAAATCCCTATTTGATTAGGGTATTGAGTCAAAACACTTGAACCCTAAATCATTTTGTCACTACCACATTGTGATGTCTCCCTTACTTGTTGCACCGCCACCAAAAATCTTTCTGTGGTAGGGTTTCAAAATGGAAGCTTCAGGAGTTGACTAGGTGAGATCTTTGAGTCCTTGAAGTTGAATCTTCATGCAAAGAGTATTAAATGTAGGTAAGTTGCCTCCATTATTTGAGAAAGTTCAATCCTTTCTAGGTCTTTGCTTTGGCTTTTGTAAACCCTTTACTCCAGTAGGTTGCGACCTCCATAATTTATTTGATTTTTTGATTTTACACTTAGTAGCTTCCATGCTTTGCCTGTGGCATCATCAAACTAGGGCTTCAATTGAGCTGTGATGGAGTCTTTTACATGATTCAAATGGGACTTGCACAGGTAAGCTTTCTTTTTTGTTGGAAACATTGGTATTGTTTCATTTTCATGCTTCTCTGTATGGCACGACTTCACTAGTTTCTTCCCTTGATTCATGGCTGAAAAATTTGTTTCTTTCTGTGCAAGTATTTAAACCCCAAGTAGGTTTTACATTTGTGAGGTACAAAACTCACTCAGGTCGTGGCTGTATTTGTTCATCTGGGTATTTCTTGCCATTGCAAAAAATGAAAATGTTTGCATTATATGGTCGTAGGCCTGCAAGATTCTAGGTGTTTGTTTTCACATTGCACAGTACGGGTATAAAACCCTTCAAAACTTAGTCACCATGAAGATTCTCTGTATTCCCTTGTATTTGATGTATTCTCATGCTTTCTGGCACAAAACCTCTCCATATATTCTACAGATATAAATTATATATGGACTGTGTTTGTGAGAATGTATAATGAATCTACAATATCAACACCTCATCTCCATTTTGATGATTGAGAAGCTTGACTCAATCTTGACCCATAGCACAAAAATAAAAAATAAACAATGAAACCCTATGGCGTCCTGGGTTTATTATGATGAAACACCTTTGAGATTTGTTATGACCTACTTTCTCAGAAGATTTTTATTGTTGTTATCATGATTTTTGTCAACTCATATGACTGTAATATCCTTGTCATTTGATAAAAAATTTATTGTATCTTTACATCTTAGTTGATTATCATGCAAACAATCTTGGAAAGGAAATGGTAACTTGGTCCATATTCATACTCATGACAACATTACTGCTGTCCCTGACCTTGATGTTAATGAATCTTCCTTTCTGTTAATGACTGTTGTATGCTTGTCACTGCAACTTGATAACCTTTATGACTGCGTGATGATCTCTTTTTGCAAGTTCACTGTTCATGTTAACTACCTTCAATACTATGCATAGCATATATTTTTGTCTAGTTTGTGCCTTATTCATAGTGAAAAAAATCTCAATTAACATCTCCAAATATTGTATGAGGTTGTCCAATGTTTTTAATCTGCATTGTATGAGGTTGTCCCTATGATTTCCCCTTGATGTTTATGGGCACTATACCTTCATAGTTGTTGTTCCGCTTGAGACTCTTGTAGACTATATATGTGCTTTGAAGTTATAAGAAAAAATTTAATGCCTTGATGATCTTTTTTCCCTTCAGTGTAAAGGGGCTCAATACCTTATTGAAATGCAAAAGTGAATGCAAGGTAGATATGAAACTAAGATAACAATGCAGTTGATGCTTCTTCAATATTTTTTTGATTGTTCTTCTGAATGATGAGCAATAGGATACTTTGCTTAATCTGTTTTCATCATATTGAATTAAAGGCTGCTTTATGAAATTCATTCATGGAGAAGGATCATTATCTTTATTCCATACTGCTGTCGCATGTCATTGTTTATGAGCTAGGCTCAACCCTTGTGGGAGCCACATTTCTCACCACAAACAACAATATAGATGTTGGTTGAAATGATCTGATTATACCTGTTCCTACACACTAAACAAACAAATTAGCAAAATAATTGAAGCTGAAAGCTTCCATTGAACTTTGTGCTCCTCAAACATTTTCCTTTTCGATGACTTAATCATCTGATGAATGCTTGATAAGATGTAGGTTACATTTTTGTTGGTAATATAGGCATGAGGAAAGATGTGATTTATCATTTCTCTAACATCACCTTCAACCCTCTTGCAAGAAACCATCGAGTTTGGAGCTAAAACAACTTGGAGACACTTAGACACAACAACTTGAAGACATAAAGTATAAAATGATTTGTCATTACAGGTAATGACAAATTACTCCCTTTTTCATGTTTACATTATCTTCAGTTGTGTAGTTTACAACTTTACTTTGTATTCATTATTTGATTATGAAAATCAAATTAAGCTACTCCCACGGCTTGTGTGGGACTTTGGTTTTACAATATGAATAAAACAACATTTTTTATGCAAATTTATGATTTCTTCTATTACAAACATTTGCATAATCACATTGGAAATTCACAAATAATCAGATTTTGGAATATAATGAATACTTTAGTAGAAATTTTGTACCTTTCAATGAGGAATGCAATTCAGCTCTACCTGCTTTGAGTTGTAGCTAAAAATAGTTAACATGCATATTCTTATTGTTTTAGAAAACTTTTTTATTCATTGTGTGTGTGTGTGTGTGATCCAAATTTGACATTTACTTGGATTTGAGGCACTTGTTTTTATTTGTGTGGTGTGTGCCTAAACTTTGTTATATTCTTATTGTTTGAGAAAACTTTGTTATTATGTGTGTGTGTGTGTGTGTGTGTGAGAGAGAGAGAGAGAGAGAGAGAGAGAGAGTTTTGTTCTTGAAATTTGACATCCCTTTATTGTTTGAGTGAAATTTGGTGTCTTTTTTTGTTTGTGAGTGAATTAACTTTGAAATTCACTTGGATTTGAGCCATTTTTTTGTATTGGTATCCATTTATTATTTATGTGAGGTATGGTTTTAAATTTCAATGGAATCCCCTTATTGTTTGAGTGAACTTAGTTATTCATGTGTGTGTGTGTTGTGTGCATTCATTTTATTGTTGTGTGCATGCAAGAGAGTGAAGTAACTTTATCATTCACTTGGAATTGATTCAATTATTGTTTGTGTGTTTTGGAATCCACTTATTTGTGTTAGGTTTATACTTGAATTTTGGCATCCGCTTATTGTTTGAGTGTAATTCAGTATTCATTTTGTGTGTATGTAAAGTATTTTTTACTAATGTAAGTTTTACTTCCATGTTTAATTAATGTGAAGAAATTATCATTTGTTTTTGTATTGGCATCCACTTATTTGTGTGAGGTGTGTGCATGAAATTTGATATCCCCTTATAGTTTGAGTGAAATTTTTTACTCATTTTTTGTGTGGAATACTTTTAACTAACTTTAAGCATTCATTGTGTGTGTGTGTGTGTGTGTGTGAGAGAGAGAGAGAGAGAGAGAGAGAGAGAGAGAGAGAGAGAGAGAGAGAGAGAGCTTATATTTAAGCTTCTTATTGTGTGTGTACATTCACTATGTAAAAGAGTTTAGTAATTAGCATTTACTTTGTATGAAGTGCGTGTTTGAACAAATTGTGTGAAGTGGTTGAACTAACTTTGTGCAAAGAGAGTGCTTGTAATTTTGGCATTTTAACTTTAGCATTTACTTTGTATATGCATGAAATGTGTGTTTGAATAAACAATGCGTGAAGTGACCAAACTAAACTTGTGGGAAGAGTGTATTTTAACTTTAGCATTCACCTTGTGTGTTTGTACTTTGACATGTTTGAACTAAAGTGTTTACTTCACATGTGGTTAAACTAACTTTGTGTGAAACATGTTTTTAAACTTGAAAATGTGTTTATTTTATGTGCACGAAGTGTATTTTAAATTTTACATTCATATTTTTTGAATCGTGTGTTTGAAATTTAAGTATGGTGTTCATTTTATGTGGTGTGTATTTTTGAAAAAAATTCATGTGAAGTGTGCTTGCACTTTAGCATGTTTAATAAATCTACCATTCACTTTACATGTGTGCTTGTACATTTTCATGTTTACTCCATGTAAGTGTACTAAAATTCTGTGAATGAAGTATATTTTGACTTTGGATTTCATTTTTTATTTGTGTGTATTGTGTGGGTGTCTGTTTGAAAGTTAATTTAGGCATTCACTTGTGTAGTGTGTGCATTTAAAATTTAATTTTGGAAATCACTTTTGTGTGGTGTGTGTGTGTGTGCGCACGCATGCGCTTGAAAGAACCTTGATATATATTTTTTTTTTGTGTATAAATGAATATTAGCTATCACTTTTATGAAGTGTACAAATGAATTTTAATGTTCACAATTCTGTGAGGAATGTGATTGAAGATTTGGAATTCTTTTCCTTTTGTGTATGTATAAATGAGATTTTGTTAAAAAATTTTGGAGTACATATGAATGAGATTTGATGTTCACTTTGTGTGCAATGTGCTTGAAAAACTAATATTCTTTTTGTGTGTGTCGATGAAGTTTGGGTATTATTTTGTATGGAATTTATAAATGAGATTTGTTGTTTACTTTGTGTGGAGTGTGCTTGAAAGAAATGATATTATTCTTGTGTGTATGAATGAAGTTCAGGTATTATTTTGTGTGGAATGTAGGAATGAACTTCAATGTTCGCTTTGTGTGGAAAGTGTGACATTATTTTTTATGTGTATGAATGAAGTTTGATTATAATTTCTTTTGGAGTGTATGAATGAAATTTGGTGTTCACTTTGTGTGTGGAATGTGTGTACGAATAAACTTTAATGATGTCATATTGTGTCTCTATGTGTTTGAATAAAATTTGGCTTTCATTTTGTGCATGTTTGAAATAAATTTGTGTGCACACTTGAGTGTGTGTGAATAGAATTTGGCACTCATTGCGCATGTGTGTGTATGAATGAACTTTGAACTTTGACATTCACTATTTGCATGTTTGAAAGTTAAATATGACATTTAGTGTTTGAATATTAACTTTTTCATTCACTTTGTGTAAAGTATTTGACTCTATAATTGAAATAACTTTGGAATTATTATTTTTTGTGTATGAATGTACTTCAACTATCATTTTGTATGGAGCGTATGTACAAAAATACTTTGGTATTCACTTTGTGTGGATTGTATCATGCATAAAAATACTTTTACACTTTAATGATGTTTACTTGTGCATGTGAGTGTCTTAATGGACTGAGAGGAAGGTACTGAGGGGAGTGAGGCTTGAAATCCAACTTTGGCATTCGTTATTAGTGTGCATGTGTTCTTGAATGAAATTTGGTATTCATTGTGTGTGTTTGAAATAGCTTAAACATTTTTTTTGTATGAACTTACTTTAACTATCATTTTATGTGGAGTATATGTATAAACATACTTTGACATTCACTTTGTGTGAAGTGTATATATTCAAATATTTACAAACTCAAATAAACCTTCAAATTCATTTTTTAGTGTGTTGTGTGCGAGCAGGGGGAGGTAGTAAGATTTGAATGTTAACTTTGGCTTTAATTGCGTGTAAGAATGTGTGCTTGAATAAAATTTAGCATTCACTATATATGTGTGTTTGAAATAACTTTGACACTCATTTTTTTGTATGAATGTACTTCAATTATCATTTTATGTGGAGTGTATGTACAAAAATATTTTGATATTAATTGTGTAGAGTGTATGTATAAAAATACTTTCAAACTTCAATCATGTTCACTTTGTGTGTGTGTGTGTGAGAGAGAGGGTTTAAAATTTACTTTATGTGTGTGCTCACACGTGTGTGTGCATGCATTTGTTTTGTATGTGAACTTTGGAATTTTGTGCATGTGCTTGAATGAACTTTAGAAATCACTTTTTGTGTGCTCATGTATGCATGTGTGAAATTTGGAATTCGCTGTGTGTGTTTTAAAAAAAATAATCACACTTTTCCTTTTTGTATGAATACACTTAAGGTTAAAAGCACAAACCTGTGCCACACTTTCAACCAACTAAATAGTTCCGAGTGGAATTGCTTCACCCTAAACATTGTCAAGCAAAACAATTTCACTCGAAACTACATGGCCTATATGTGGTAGATAAGGCTTTAGGCGAAACACTTTCATTTGAAACAACAAAACAAACAATTTTCCTTGGTCAATTTAAAATTTGACTCAATTTACATGTATGTTTTTGGGTGAAAGGGTTTCGGTCAAAACCCTTTCACTTGAAACTGTCTATGTGGCATCCTTGTTGGTCATGGCCCCATCTTTTTAATTTTTTTTCTAAACTTTCCACTTGAACATGATATTTCTTTAGTCAAAATGATTTTTTTTAAAAGAATAAAAAATACCCTTTTGTATAACTCAGAATTAATATATATATATTTTGATAGTTTGATTAGTTTTAATATGTTTTTTATTTTAATGCAAGTATGTTATTAAATAAAAAATGAGGCTTATTAGAAATTTAAAAAATATTAAAACATATTAAAAAATTGGAAAAATATATGGTGCACTAGAGGAGAGAATCCTCTCCAAAAAGGTATAATTTTTTTTTTGAAAATGAAAAAAAAATAGACAATAGTTGACGTCAGATGAAACTATCAAATTTCGATACGTTTGACTTTAACACATTATTACAAGGAAAATATAAATTAATTTTTTTCTTCCATGCACTAGATATTGAAGTTATCTATTTGGGAAAAAAATTAAGGGCAAATTAAATTGTTTTTTTTTTTATGTCAACTCAACATCATTTTTTCCTAATTTTTTTATCAATTTAAAATCTGCTCTTAAAATTATAAAAAAACATCAAAACAATTTTTTTAAAATTTGAAAAATTATAGGAATAAACTATATCAAGAGTTCTACATTTCATTATTTACATCATTTTTAAATTCAAAACATAAAGACCACTTTTATGCAGTGGAAGTTGAGATTTTTTGTTTGCTTTGACTGATTCCTTTGTAAAATGGGACACAGGTTTGTACTTTTACCCGTAAAATATCATTTTATGTGGAGTGTATGTAGAAAATACTTTGATATTAAATTTATATGGAGTGTATATAAACATACTTTCAAACTTCAATGGTGTTCACTTTGGGTGTGTGTGTGTGTGTGTGTGTGTGTTTGAATGAAATTTAGATTTCATTGTATGTATGCATGGGCTCAAAAGTTATCTTTGAATTCATTATGTGTGCATGTGTATGTGAATAAATACTTTGGCATTCAATTTATATACATGTGTGCGTGTGTGTGCGTGTGTGTGCGTGCGTGTGTGTGTGTGTGTGTGTGTGTGTGTGTGTGTGTGTTTGTTTGAATGAACATTAGCTTTTGTGCTCTACATGTGTGGGTGCATTTGAAAGTTAGCTTTGGCATTCACCCTGTGTACATGAACTTTGGCATTAACTTTGAGTGTATGCACATGTGTGTTTGAATAAAAATTTTCATTCTCTAAATTTGTATGTGTTATCATATTTTTTCCTCGTGGAAAAGGAAAAAAAAAAGAAAAGAAAAGAAAAGAGAATAAAAGTAAAATGAGAACTAATGTGATATTTCAAGAAATAAAATGTAATAAAACCATAATTAGAGTTTTCATGAGATGTTGTAATTATTTATAAAAGGGTGTGTCGGCTGGAAATACCCTTTATGTTGTATAAAAAACTGTGAACCTAAATTATTTGAAAACAAAAAAAAGGAAGGAAAATAAAATAGAGCACATTGTGGGAATAGGGTTCCAGGTTAGTAGGTTGTGAGTAGGATGGAGAAGGGGCACTCCTACAGTGGGTGTCTAACCTGGGGTACAAGTGCATGCACTCAGGATAGTCTTGGCTAGGGCATGGTTTTTTGGCACGAGTGTTGAGCATTGTTCCAATGGAGCCAACACTCATGTAGAGTGAAAAAGTACACTTTCCTCCCAGATTGCTCATAGACAGAAGATGCTAAACTAGGATCCATTCCAACAGTAGTTGGGACTGTTCTACACATTTCAAAAGATAAGTATTAATGTTTGATAAGTTATTTGAGCAATAAAGTGTTTAAATATTTTAAGTTTATTAAATTAATAATTTATTTATGACATGCTTGAATGTACTGACCAAAATGGTTAATTAATTTATTATATTTCATTTAGTTGCAAATTTTTAAATATTATTTAAAATCATTTTAATTATTGCATTTTAAATTTGGGAATTAGTTGCATTTCAATTTGGTATCAGAGCCTTTGATCCTTGTTGCACTACATATTTATTTGGGTTGCACAATAGAAAATAAACCATAAGGAAAAATAAAATAATAGTCATTCTTTAATTTAGGGCTATGTTATATTTTGAATAATTAAGTCTAAAAAAAAACCCATATAAAATATCAATATAAGTATTATTTCTTTTATTAATCTTGATAAATCTTGTTTGCTAATATTAATGTTTTATTCTTGTTGTGGATAAAATTTTACATTGATAGCAGACTTGATATTTTTAAAATTAATATTATGGTGAATAATATTTTTAACTTTGGAAAAAAATAGAATTAGAATAAAATATTTCACAAGATTAAAGCTATTACCCTTTCAATTACTCTTCAAAAAAAAATTCACATGGGGTTCATTTGAATTTAATGGTAATTTTCATAAATTAAAATTCTTTCACTCCATAAAAGAAAGAAAGGATAAATTCAAAACAAAAAATTTACATGCTGGAGGGATTAATTTTCTGAATAGTTACCGGGGATATTAGATTTACTTGCTTAAACAAAACTCTCAAACTATACATAGCGGTAAGAAATAAATAAAATAAAATAAAATAAAAAATAAAAAATTAAATGAATATCATGTTGCATTTTAAAATCTGAAATTTTATGCTCAAATTTTATGTTGCACTTTTTAAATATGGAATTTTATGCTGCATTTTTTTCTAAAATCTAAAAAATAAACGTTCCATTTTTTCTTAAAATCTGAAAATAAATGTTCTTGAAACTTTACAATGCAATTTTAAAAATCTGAACTTTACATTACATTTTTAGAATTTGAGAAATTTACGTTGCAATCAATTTTGGCTGCTTGACATTTAATTATACCTTGTTGCTGGCTATTTAATTTTACTTGAGTTCTATCGAGTACATTCAAAAATACCTATATCAAAATCTTTTGAAAAAAAAAATTAATTGCAAATGGATTGCGTAGTAATCTTAGAAAGAAGATATACCAGTGAAAAGCTCATCAGAAACAACAACACTTTAAATTTTCATTGAAATAGGATTTCCTCATATCGTGTGAATTTATCTTTTGGTGCATAAAATCATGTGAATTTATCTATCGCTATTTTTTCTTTTGGTGCAAACATTATCAATCGTTGCTTTTTTCTTGTGCACACATAATTAGAAAACAATCCTATAATAGCCAAAATCTATTGTAAAACTCGCTAGTGCCCAAACTAGAATAAAGGAATCGTAATATTGATTGCAGCTTCAACTCGTCCCAACGATACACTAGACGTAGGTTAGGGTGATATTCTCAGCACATATATACTTTTCCCAATGCATATATATATCACTAGGAGCAAGGCCACCAATATTATCCCATCTTAACTAGTTCACACAGCCGAGCAATGGGTGCGATCATACCAGCGATAGTGCACCAAATTGTTAAGATTTATTAAGTCTTGCACTTTAATTTTGTTTTCTTAATTGTAAAGTGTAATTTTTTTTTTGAAGCAATCAGTATTGATTAAAACCATCTTTCAAATAGGTTGACCTATCACAATGTCATCTGAAAGCAACCAAAAAGCTTATGTAAACTTAGAGAAAACCAACCAAGCATTAATGCAGGAAGTTGCCGCATTAGCTGCCCAAGTACAACAACTTAGGCAAGAAGCACTAGAATAAAAGAGACCCAACAATGTAGAACTATCAGAAAGCAAGAAGAGTTCAAAGACAAGTAGAAAAAAGAGCAAAAGTAAATAAAAAAATTCCAAGAAATGACCAATATCATCAGAGTAAGACTCAACTTCTAGTGATAGCACTTCTCACATTTCTGAATCCAAATCCTCTGAAGATAATAAACAAACACAAAAGGAATTAGACAACTTTGATTGAAAGATTAAATTACCAGACTATAGTGGCAATACCGGCACTGGAGAGGAAGCAGAACAATGGCTAACCAACTTAGAAAGATACTTTGAATTACAAGGCACTAGTAGTTATAGTAGGACCCAGATTACCACATATCAACTAAAAAATAGTTCCTTGAATTGGTGGCAAGATATTATTCGATCTCAAAAACTAAAAGCTAACAAAGTGAAATGGTCACAATTCAAACAATTGTTTTCACAAAAATACCTTTATGATTTTTTCATACAAGAAAAGAGAACTGAGTTCTTTGAATTGAAACAAAGAGGCCAATTGGTAAATGAATACAAACAAGATTTTGAAAGGCTTAATAGATTTGTACCATTTATTGAAGGACATGATTGAGTGGTTCGATTCATAAATGGTTTAAGACATGCATACCAAGCTAATGTGTGGTGTGGTAAACCCACCTCAATAGATGAAGCAACCCAAATTGCAGAAAAATTTGAAACACTTGATCAAATTTCAAGGCAAGCCAGGGAAAAACATAAAAGAAAGCAAAATGAATTTGGTCAAAAGAAAGCCCATTGTCGATTCACCAAGATGGTTAGACCCAACCGAAATAAACCAACACGTCCTAAGATACAATGTTGGACTTGTGGTGAGAACCATTACCAATGTTGTTTCCCTTGCAGACAAGAAGACTATAAACCCAAAAACAAGGGCACAACTACCACTACTCCACAACGCAACATGAGGATTTATGCAGCCATTGATGCAGGTATGGTGCATTGTCAACCCTCTTTAGTTGAAATAAAATGATTCATACACGGTCATCCTATTATTTTTCTTGTTTATTCTTGTAGTAGTCATAATTTTATTTCT
This sequence comes from Sequoia sempervirens, assembly GCA_007258455.2. NCBI lineage: Eukaryota > Viridiplantae > Streptophyta > Pinopsida > Cupressales > Cupressaceae > Sequoia > Sequoia sempervirens. The sequence goes on from VDFB02000015.1 coordinate 60,091,132, forward strand.
CCTAAAGTTGTCTCTAAACTAAAAATTGCATCTAAGTTAATTGAGCCCTTAGTTGTAGAAATGGAAGATGGTAGAATAGTAAAACAAACTGGTACACTTATTGAAAACTTAGAATTTGAGTTAGATAACTTTGTAACATGTGATCATTTTCATGTATTGAATCCTGGTAAATATGATGCTATTCTATGTATGAGTTGGTTGGAAAGAAATAATGCCCTCGGTTGTGAAAACAAACAAGTCATCATAAAATCTAACATGGGGACATGTCGAATTTTACAGGGGGAGAAAATACCTCTTCACATTAAAACCATTTCAGCCATGCAAATCAAGCATAGTGCTAGGAAAAATTGTAAGATATTTTGTGCTATGCTTTTTCAAACAGGTGATAAATTCAAGTTAGACATCAATATCAAACCTATAGTGCAAGAATTCAAAGATTTTTTTCTTGAAGATTTAGATAGTCTACCCCCAAAAATATTTGTAGAACATGCAATTGATTTAGTTCCTGGAGCAGAACCAATCTCTAGAGCTCCCTATCGTCAATCTATCCCTGAATTAACATAACTAAAAATTCAGTTGACACAAAATTACTTAAGGAAGGAAAAATAAGACCAAGTGTCTCTCCTTGGGGTGCACCAGTATTATTCATCAAAAAGAAAGACGACACCATGAGGTTATGCATAGATTATCGACAACTTAATAAATTATCCATAAAAAATAAGTATCCCTTACCTTGAATTGATGATCTCTTAGATCAATTACACGTTGCTAAATGTTTTTCCAAAATTTATTTATGATCAGGATACTATCAAATTTGTATTAAAGAATCTGACATTTCCAAAACTGCCTTTCGAGTTCATGATATGGTCATTATGAATTTGTAGTTATGCCTTTTGGTTTAACTAATGCACTTGCAACTTTTATGACCTTAATGCACGATATCTTTCATCCATTTTTGGATGTGTTTGTAATCATTTTCCTAGATGATATCTTAATATACTCAAAAAATGAAAAAGAACGTGAAGAACATCTTAGAATGGTACTAGAAACCTTGTGAAAGAATAAGTTATATACCAAACTTAGCAAGTGTGAATTCTTCAAATCAAAAGTATCTTACCTAGGACATGTTATTTTTGAAAAAGGTATTTCACCCGACCCTGCTAAAATTAAGGCAATTCAAGATTGGCCTATCCCAAAGGATGCACATGAAGTTAAAATTTTCATAGGATTAGCTGGGTTTTACCGTCATTTTGTTAAGAATTATTCCAAGATAGCTTCACCTTTGACCGATCTAACTAAGAAAGAACAAAGCTATAATTGGACCCCAGAATGTGATAAAGCTTTCCACATACTAAATACTTTATTAACATTTTCACCTATCCTTTGTATTCCTAATTTTAGTAAACCTTTTGTTGTGATCACCGATGCATGCGGTATAGTATCAGTGGTGTTCTAATGCAAGATAATCGAGTGGTGTGTTATGAATCTAGAAATTTATTACCTGCTGAAAGAAATTATCCAATCCATGATCTTGAATCACTAGGCATTGTCCATGCCTTAAAGGTTTGGTGCCATTATTTATTAGGGAATAAGTTTATATTAAAAAATGACCATCGTAGTCTTCAACACATCTTTACTCAATCTCACCTTAATATGAGACAAAGAAGATGGATGGAACTCTTAACTGAATATGATTTCACTATCCAATATGTTCCTGGAAAAGAAAATGTAGTGGTAGATGCCTTAAGTAAAAAATGACTATGTTTTAATGCCTTGACTCTTGAGAGAAGCCAATTTGAACAAGATATAAAATCCAAGTTACCTATTGATGACTATTTTCAATCCATTTATGAAGGTCTCCAAAACCCCTCCTCTAATGTCCATTTGAAAGATCGATTAGAATCTTATTTGTTGAGTAGCAATGGTCTCCTTCATTACAAAGGAAGGTTGTGCATTCCCAATATACCTAACCTTAAATCTCAAATACTAAAAGACTCTCATGATATCCCAATAGCCGGAAACCCTGGATTCCATAAGACCTATCTCTCAATCAAAAGAAACTACTTTTGGCCTCAAATGAAGACTGGAATTCATACTTATGTTCAACAATGTTTAACTTGTCAAAAGGTAAAAGTGGAACAATGTAAAAATCCAGGTGTTGGAACTATAAAAATCTGATGATTTTTACATATTTTTCATCCCCCTGAGTTTCCATATGAGTCCTCATCATAAGCACAGGGGCCTTCCATCGTGACTTTTTGTTTGCATTTTGCCTATGTTTATCCCAAAATCCATTGGGTCATGCATTTTTCACGTTGTGGTCCATATCGACATAGGTCTATCTTGGTCTCCCCGACCCGTAATGCATTTTTGCTAACATATGTTTGCTGCAGGCTTGTTGGCATGAGTTCTTAATTGTCACAACGACACGCGAAAGGTAAAAGAACTCTCGGGGAAACATAAAGTAATCTATAGGATATCTCCCTGACTTAGATAGTCATGGCGAAAGCGAATAATACACAGGGGATGATTAGTGATTGAATTGCCTTCGGCATAACCACGATATGTCTCGGCAACTATTGATTGGCGATTAATAAAATTCAAATACCATTGCAGGCCGACATGATTTGAGTCTGAATTCTATGGAAGGCCGACATGGGATCTCAATATGATATATTTTTCTGATGCTGGTGTATAAATAGGCATTTTTGTAATTGTAAAAGGATCATCATTTATTATATATTTGATACACAACAAATAGATATAGTAGAATAAAATTCTCGGATTAGAGACTATTGATGCATGTTTTCAAAATGGAGGTATTTATGAAAGTCAATTGATGTTGCTGCACATTTCTAGTATCAATTATCTTTTGAATTTAATGAAAGTATTGCTAAGCTGTCTCCAAGATGGATTCTTTCTGATTGTTTAAATTGATATAACAAGTTTATATTCAATTCATCAGTGCACATTTGTTGTTTCTGTGTGGTTAATCGATTGGTTCTTTCAAGAAAAGATTAAATCCTTTTAATTGATCACAGTAATCAGAGAGATTCATTTGGATTGTTAAAGTAGAGCTTAGTAGTTACAGTATTGCATGTTTATACAAGTTGTAAAAAAAATGTATGCCAGATAATTTGAGTTTTCTCTAGAGAGTGTTGTTCATCTTGATTTCATTTGACTCTGCATACCCAATAAGGCACTGGTCTCTGCAGTTTCACCATTAAGATTCATTTATTCTCTTTATATCTGTTAATTGAGTATTTTAGGATTTAGATTAAGAAGATTGCTATTGCGCTTGAATTCATTTGTTCACTTGTATCTGCCATCGTGGACAAATCATTGCAAGAAGGATAACCATAAGTCAAGTCTGCTTCATTCAGAAAGGTATACCCGCCTAGGTTTAGCAGCACCTGAAGAGTAGAAGGTTGAGTTCTCTTGACCTTGTCTATTACCCTAAAGCGTATCAAGAGATTGGCAACCTCTTGAGGCATTTCACCTGCATTTTTGAGAGCTAACACTAGGCCTCTTGCAACCCTTGTCTATTCTGAATTGGAAATGGGAGTCAATTAGTATGAACTTCATTATGGTATTTCCTCAAACAGGAAAAGGGAATGATTCTATTTTTGTAGTGGTTGATAGATTAACCAAGATGGCACATTTCTTACCCATCAAAATAAAATCCTCTGCTTTTGATATTGCCCACATTTTTGTCAAAGAAATTGTTAAGGCTACATGGTATTCCAAAGAACATTATTTCAGATCAAGATCCTAGGTTTACGTCCTCCTTTTGGAAATCTCCATTTGTAGAACTTGGTACTCATTTAAATTTTAGTATTTCCTATCATATCGAGTCTGATGGCCAAACATAAAGGGTTAGTAGAATCTTAGAAGACATGTTGCAAATGCATACCATGGATAAACCTGGGTCATGGGAAGACTATTTACACTTGGTAGAGTTTGCATACAATCAAGGATATCATTCCATCATTAAGATGTCACCTTTCAAAGCTGTTTATGGCTGAAATTGTAATACACCATTTCATGGTCTGATCCTATCCATAAAGTTTGGTATGAGAATAAAAACTTGTTAGAGATGGAAGCCCTTATTAATAAATCCAAACAAAATATGAAGGCTGCCGAAGATAGGTATAAAAGTTGGGTGGATTCTAAGAGGTCTACTCCAGATTTTGAGGTTGGTGAACATGTTTTTCTTAGGGTCAAACCAAAAGGAGTTCGTTAAAATTGGGCAAATATTCTAAGATAGCTCCTCGTTTTTGTGGACCTTTTGAAATATTAGAAAGATTAGGGGACGTTTCTTATAAACTTGCTTTACCCCCTCAATTACAAATCCATAATGTATTTCATGTAAGTTTACTTAAGAAACATGTATACAATGCAAATCATGTTATTGATTGGAAAACTATTTCTATTGAACCTTCTTGTGAATTTAAGGTTGAACCAAAACAAATAATTGAAAAAAGATCTAGAATATTGAGAAATAAGGTTATAAATGAAGTAAAAATGAAATGGAGTCATTGTGATAATGATAGTGCTACTTGGGAAAATGTTGATTTTATTAAAGACCAATACCCTCATTTGTTTAACTAAAGGTTGTTTTATTTATATGTATGTGTGATGCAGAAAATCATCAATCTACTGTGGGAAACAACTAAACAATAGGGGGAGAATTGTTATTAGACTTTTTCCTCATGGAAAAGAAAAAAAAGAAAAGAAAAGAAAAGAGAATAAAAGTAAAATGAGAACTAATGTGATATTTCAAGGAATAAAATGTAATAAAACCATAATTAGAGTTTTCACGAGATGTTGAATTATTTATAAAAGGGTGTGTCGGTTGGAACTACCCTTTATGTTGTATAAAAAAGCATGAAACTAAATTCTTTGAAAACAGAAAAAAGGAAGGAAAATCAAATAGAGCACATTGTGGGAATAGGGTTCCAGGTTAGCAGGCTGTGAGTAGGACGAAGAAGGGGCACTCCTATAGTGGGTTTCCAACTTGGGGTACAAGTGCGTGCACTCAAGATGGTCTTGGCCAAGGCATGGTTTTGTGACACGAGTGTTGAGCATTGTTCCGGTGGAACCAACACTTGTGTAGAGCAACAAAGTATGCTTTCCTCCCAGACTACTCATAGACGGAAGAGGCTAAACTAGGATCCATTCCAGCAATAGTTGGGGCTGTTTTGCACATTTCAAAAGATAAGTATTAATGCTTGATAGACTATTTGAGCAATAAAGTGTTTAAATCTTTTAAGTTTATTAAATTAATTAATTATTTACGACATGCTTGAATGTATTGAGAAGAATGGTTAATTAATTAATTATATTCCATTTAGTTGCAAATTTTTAAATATTATTTGAAATCATTTTAATTATCGCATTTTAAATTTGGGAATTAGTTGCATTTCAGTATGCATGTGTGCAAATGAACTTTGGAACACACCAAGTGTGCATGTGTTTTTTTTAATGAACATTAGCTTTCATGATCTACATGTGTTTGTGTGTGTGCATGGAGTGTATGCAGAAAATACTTTGATATTAAATTTATATGGAGTGTATACGTAAAAATACTTCCAAAATTCAATGGTGTTCACTTTGGGTATATTTGTGTGTGTGTGTTTGAATGAAATTTAGCTTTCATTGTATGTATGCATGGGCTCAAAAGTTATCTTTGAATTCATTATGTGTGCATGTGCATGTGAATAAATACTTTGGCATTCAATCTATATACATGTGTGTGTGTGTGTGTGTGTGCATGTGTTTGTTTGAATGAACATTAGCTTTCGTGCTCTACATGTGTGGGTGCATTTGAAAGCTAGCTTTGGCATTCACCGTGTGTACATAAACTTTGACATTAACTTTGTGTGTGTGCACATGTGTGTTTGAATAAAAATTTTCATTCTCTAAATTTGTATGCATGTGTGCAAATGAACTTTGGAACACACCATGTGTGCATGTGTTTTTTTAAAAATAACATTAGCTTTCACTTTACATGCATGTGTGCATTTGAAAGTTAGCTTTAGAATTCACCATGTGTGGATGAACTTTGAAATTAAATTTGTGTGTGCACACATGTGTGTTTGAATAAAGTTTTCCATTCTCTAAATTTGTATGCATGTGTGTGAATGAACTTTGAAACTCACTATGTGTGCATGTGTGTGTGTGTGTGAATAAACTTTGGAAAATTCACTATGTATGTGTACAAGATGCTTTGACTTACAATTTGTATGAAGTGTATGTGTGTTTGTATTTGAATGAACTTTAGCTTTCACTATATGTATGGGTAGGTTTAAAAGTTATCCACAATAGAGAAAGTGTGATAAAGGAAAGCATTGAAAGGAATAATACAAAGCAATGCTAACAACAATATGCTACTGAATCAAAACAACAATGCTAAGTAAAATAGAATCACTTCCCCAAGAAGATGCCCTCAAGCATGTAAAGGGAGATGCGAGTCCGCAAGCTTGTAGAGTGCCAATGTTGCCACAACAACAAGAGGATAACAACCAACAAAGTATCAACTTGGAGCTTCAACAATGGTGGAAAAGCTATGAAATGAAGTGTGGAATGTTGAAGAAGTGTAGAATTGTGAAGTGAGATTGAAGAAGTGTGTAGAAGATGATTAAAATGTGAAGGATAGTCTTTTGAGGATGAATAGGAGCCCAAAAGACCCATTTGAGGTCAGTCAAGGGCACAGGGGAATTACACTTCATCACCAAAGGGGAAGTGTAAAGCATCTGCAAACTCCAGAGGTGGGAATCCTATTACGATGACAGTGAGCCATGCAGACATCCACATCTTGCACTAGCGTCCCTGACAAAAATTCCCCCACTAACACTATACAAAGTCGCCAAATGGATGGAAAGTAGATGGATGAGGTGGAATAGCATCGTCCGGTTTAGTTTTTCTAAGGTAAGGGGTGTAAATGGGGAATTTACAAGGGGTGCTAATTCACTCCATTACAAATATATTGGGTGGATTTTGGAGTGTGGGGTTTTTCTCTCGAAAAGGTTTTCCCCACATAAATGACTATGTTGTGGTTTGTATGATATTTATGTTTATTTTTGTTTAAGTTTTTGTAATTGAAAGCCCTCAAAAGCTACATTTTATGTATATTTTATTATTGTAAATCTGGATTGTTCATCATTAGGTCTTAGATTTGACGGTCTATATTTTGTTGTCTTGACTTTCCCTAGGAGGCAACCCTATTTTATGAGGGTGTTATATTACGATTGTGTATTGTGATGTATTTTGAGAGTTTGATAGTGGTCATATTGCATTTGGATCTCTGGTTGGTGATACTCCTGTGAGAAGCTTTCTCTACAAGTATATTGTAATCTCTGTGGTTTTTGAATAATATATTGGACAACTTTTGGAGTTGGGGTTTTTCTCTCAAAAGGGTTTTCCCCATGTAAATCCCTGTGTTGTAGTTTGCATGATATTTATGTTATTTAAATGTTTAAGTTTCTGTAAGAAAAGATCTATAAATTTTTGCAATATTCTCCTCTCAATATTAGTGTAGGAAGTTGTTCCACTACCTTAGCTTCCTTACAAAAAAATCTATAAAAAAGATTAGAATTAAAAAAAAGATTTATACAGATAAGCATAGGGTGGAGAGATATTTTGAGGTTGGTGACTTGATCTTTTTGTAGTTACAACTCTTTAGGAAATATTCCTTGAAAAAAGGTGGAGTGGAAAAGCTAAAACCATAATTTTATGGGCCATATAAAATAGGGAGGAGGATAGGTGATTGAGGGGGAAGAGGAAGAGGAAGAGGAGGAGGAGTAAGAAGAAGAAGAGGAGGGTGAGGATGAAGAAAAATAATAATATGAAATAAATATTGGGCCAAAATTGTAGTGCTCCTTCGCGTTTCACCTTGGTGGGTTGTGGTGATTTGATTAAATTGGGTTGATTTGTACTTGATTAGTGTTTTTGTTCAATTATTATATTAAAGTAAAAGATTATTGAAATTAAAAGACATGGAGATAATTAAAAGAGAAGCTTTTATATAATCAAAGTATTAATTAAATAAAATTTATTAAAGTCCTTATTTGATTTTAATAAATTAAACTTTATGGTTTAAAAGGGGTTATTTAAATAAATATATTAAATTACGATAATATGCAAACAAGTGGGAAATAAAGAATTAAATTAATAATTAATATTTAATTATTCAATTTGTTTGTGTGTAAATCACATGATATGATTTAAAAATTATAAAAATAATAAGTGGAATAAATTGTGGATAGTGGGAAAAATATAAAATAAAATGAATTAATTAACTTTGGGAGGTGGAATGCAGTTACAAATGGAGTAATTAATAAGGTAGTGGAAGTTAACTGAAGAGGGGCTTTTGGATTATTTTGGGAGAATCTAATTTTTCTTCGGGGGTTTTTACGTGAGTTTCTTGTTCTTGTTTTGGAAGCTGTTTTCTCTGGTTTTGGAAAGTTTGATTCTAGATCTTGGAAAGTTGGAGTTGGGGCTTGCAGTGCTGGGAAATAATGAAGGATTTTGTAGTTGAAAATTTGGAAAAATGACCTCTGCATCAAATTCTAGCCCAGCTAATTAGGTTGCTCTATTCTCTAAGTTGCACCTTTGTTTATGCTTGCTTGAAATATTTTATTAGAAAGATTCCTGAATGAACTCCTTGGAATAAATTTGCAAAGTATTGTGTATATTTTGTAAAATATTGCTCTCTTTCGAGTTCTTGAAAAGAATTAAGTGGTGTCGCCTTGTCTTGCTCCCATCAATAGATAATCCGTCCTTAAGTTGTTTCTTTACCTGGACATAGTCATATTCTTCTATAGTTTTCTTGCATGTTGATACCATATTTTTGAATGTGTTTTTCAATCATGAAATGGTATTTAATTAAAATAATTTCAATCTTCAACACTAGCTTTATTCTCTTGAGCTTTGATGGCCAAACCAACTTCCATTTTAGTTGTTAGACAATTGTTATTCTTTCTAGTTGTTGCATGCGATTTGCTCAAACTCTATGACTCCAGTCATTTTTTATAATCCATTATTTATCATTGATTTCACATTGTATTCACCTTATTCTCTCTACAAGTTCGGTGGTCTCTCAAATTATGTGGCAACTGATTTATAGTATACTTCCTTGTGTTTAAACTTATACTTAAAAATTTCATAAATTTATGAGTAGCCTTTTGATTTACGTCGAGTCTTCATCGCATTTATCTCTTTTCTATGGATCTTATCTATTGTTAACATTTAGTATGATCTCTAGCTCGTGCGATGCATGCGTGTTACCACTCGAGCTCTAACATTTGAATCTATCTCTTAAATTTCATGCCTTGTCTTTTTCATAGCGCCTAGGTAATTATGAATGCACTTATCTGTAAGATATCCCCTGTCTAGAAGTTTGACTTCTCCCATCGTTGTTTTGTGGTTCTATATTCCATTGAATGAAACTATGTATATAACATCTTACTGTAGGAGGATAGGTTGTGTGTAAGCTGCGTCTAAGTTTGCTAGCCTAATTGGCTTTGTTTTTGAAAGATGAAGTTTCTCCTGAGTCACCATTGTAGCTCTCTCTTCCTTTTCAAACTTTTTCATTGCTACAGATCATCTATGGGAATTAATCATTTGTACCACATGGTTGATGTGCTTCAAATCCCTAGATCTAAAGGAAATTTCCTTAACATAAATACCGCTAGGGATTTTCCATGTTGGCGTGTAGTTGGCATTAAAACCGTGGCTTGGAACATTGAAAAATATCCTTATATAAGAATTCCCCCCATCTTGTTGGCTTGTAACACTCTTGATGGTGGCTACATGAAATGGAACCATGGTGCCATATATGGGTACTAGAACAACACCATTTTTTCGTATCAACCTGAATCATGAGCTCTCTTGAAAATGGGATATCATCCACATTTTTGTAGGAAACCATCTCAATGGATGGCTTGGAAGATCCAGGTCCATCTCCTGTACCAATTCCCCCTGCAACCAATCTTCTTGTAGTCTCCTCATTCTTTTTCCTTGCAATCTCTACTTGGTGTTGTTGATGTTGCTCTTCCTCAGCCATCTCCTGATTATCATATCGTAGGGTTGCCTTGGAGATGTCTGATTCTCCTCCATTTACCTCATCCTTGGGTTTTTGTTTCACCTCCTCGTCTTCAACACTGTCATTGAGAATTAAATACCGTGCAATTTGGATAACTAATTTAGTTGGTTCATTACATTCTGTCAATAGGAACTGAATTTTCAACATTATCATTGACAACTTAATAGCGAACAAATTGGATAACCTATCTTGTTGATTTATTACCTTTTGTTAATGGGAACCAAACCTAAGAGGCTACAAAGATCTGAATCGATTTGTTAAGGTCACTTGTGAATTTTAATGTCTTATTAACAAAGAGCTATTTTTCATTCAATTCATTGGTTATACGGCCAAAGATTGGAGATACTTAATCATTTATGTTTGGTGCATGGTACTGATATCATGGCCATGATTAGTATCCCTCCCAATAAAATTAATGTGTTCATTATGTGAGGATCAAGAGGAATGATTCCGTCAATGCTATGGGTAAATGCAAGAAGACGAGTCCACGAAATGTGGAAGTTTTTGCCTTAGGAAAAAAAATGAAATCGGCTTGCAAAAAAGGAGATCTCATTTTTTAATAAACGAGATCCCGTTTATTAAAAAATGGGATCCCATTTTTAAAAAGCGGGATCCACCAAAGAAGGGGTGGTCACCTCTCCCTTGGGGGTAACCTAAGCACATAAGAAATGGTCATCCAACAGATGAGAGAACAGATAGAAACAAAAAAGATAATGAGGAACCTAAGGGAGCATAACCATAATACTAAAGAAGAAAAGAAGACTCAAACCCTAAAAAAGAATCTAATTCTTACAAAGACCTCTAATATGGAGGTTGACCCAAGGAATGATAAGGTAAAAGATTGCCAAGATGCATATTATAAAAGTCTAAAGTTGGTCCCTACCCCTAGGGTAGCCTATAAAGATTCTGAACCTGGTAAAATTTCTATTACTCCTATTATGGATGGGGATACCCCCTCTTTACTGATGACAGGCCCAGGAGAGGAAACTACCTCCCCTTGTAAGGTCATGAACAAGGAGGTAATTTTCACCCATAACAACAGTAGGATAATTGACATTAAAAGCTTTGAACTGGATAAGCAAAAGGGGGCTAATAAAAAAGATAAACAAAAGGGGGCCTTTGACCTCTCATATTTCAAGCCTTTAAACCAAGACACCCTGTAATTTTTCCAAGACTATTTAAACAGCTTGAACCCATAAGGAGATGTTGCAACTCCAGCAAATGATGAAGGCACAATGGGGAAGTGTAGCTAGGGGGGATATGCTACCACACCCCAACCAAAGGAAGGTGAGAAAGAAGAGGAAGGAGGAGGCAGCCTGGTGAGTAAAATGCTTAAACAAAAAAGGATGGGAAGAAGGAAGAAGTAAAAGGAGGACACAATCCCCTACCAGAAAAGTAAGTTGGGAAAGACAACCCTCCCTAAGTGCTTTGACTCCTTTAGGAGCTCGGATGATGGGCCCCAAATAATGGAATCGTATGACTCTTAATTGCTTGTCTTGGAACATTAGGGGACTTGAGTCCCCAGATAGGAAGTATAATATAAGGAGATTCTTAAACCAAGTGAAGAAAAAGTACATTGTTATGCTCCAAGAGCTCAAAGCAGTAAGCTTCCAGCTAGAGACAAACCTGAACTTTATCTGGAAAGATTCAACCCATTTTTCTATGAAAGATGAAAAAGGGAAAGGAGGTATTGCAATACTAGTTGCAAATAAGTGGACCAAATGGGTTACTAATCAGGGCCTATCTCCCTACAATAGAGTTGTGTGGATATTGATTGATAAAGATAACATTACATTTGGTATATGTTCAGTGTACGCCCCTAATGACTATAGGCAAAGGTGTATGCTATGGGATTGGCTAAGTGAACTACAAGACGTCCCCTGGATTATTGGAGGAGACTTCAATATGATAGAAAGCACAAAGGAAAAGTCTAGTGGGAGTGATATGGGCTGGAAAGGCAACAAGAAATTCTTCTGGTTTAAAATGAAAAATAAACTCCAGCTCTTTGACCCCATAGAAGGACTAAGAAAACAAAAGAAAAGTATATGGTTCACATGGTGCAACTTCCAAAAGGGGGAGAGAAGAATTTACAGTAGACTGGATAGATTCTATGCAAATAAGGAAGCATTTCAGTTTGATAAAGTGGATAAGTCCAATACCAGGGTCAAAGTGACTCCCTGGACCCTCTCAGACCACCACCTAGTCTCGGTCAAAATAACACTAAAAAAAGACCAGCCTACCACCATGAAAAAAGTGGCAAAATTCTCTTTGAATACAAAGCTGTTAGAGAATGAGGATTGTTGTGACACCATTTTTACAGTTAAAGAGATTAGAAAATGGGTGCACAAGGGGCTTTCATACATTGAAAGATGGAATACCAATGTGGAAGCTTGGAAGAAAATATTCCAAACAATTGGACAAAAGAAGGCAAAGGACCTAAGGAAAAAATAGGGCTTACTACATGAGAATGTCCTAGTGGCTGAAACTGCCCTGCAATATGACCCAAAAAATATAATCCTAAATGAGGTGCTAGTATCTGTGAAGGGGGAGTTGAGGAAAATTTAGATGTTAAAAGACCAAGGCCTCAAAACTCGGGCAAGACTAAATTGGGCCACTCAAGGGGATAGAGGTTCAAAATTATTTTTGAAATGCCTAAAAAATAAAGAAGCAAAAGAGAAGGTTAATGTGATTTGGAGTGATCCCACAAAGCTGGTTTACAATTTCTGGGAGATTCTAATTTTTGCTGAAATCACATATTTTTAGAAAATATAATGATTTAAGCCTTGAAAAGTTCCATTTAAAGCATTCCAATTGAAGAGGTTTTGATCAAACTACCTTAGATCAAACCCCCTTGGATAGAACCCCGCTAGTTTTAAACCATACCTATAACAGAGTCTCCTTTACACCTATCAAAATGTTGATGAAAAACCACTTTTGATTTACCTTTTGGGGGATCAAATGAATTCATTTAAAATTTATTTTTTGTAAGTATGTAGTCCTTATTATAAGCTTCCCAAAAAGTATAATTTTAAATAAATTTAATTTAATTATTATATTTATTTTTATTTCTTGTGAATGTAGGTTTTCCACTGAAAATCAAGCTCTTTGTTCTACACAAGTGGAAAAATAATAGATTATCAATTTTTTTGAAAAATATGAGTGCACCAGATATTGAAGTCCTTGATCCAACAAAAAATTGAATTTTGATACATACAAAAAAGTTATGCATTATACGATTCGTCTTTGTCTAAATTATAATTGGTTTGACTTTGAAACTTGATTAAAGAAAAATATTCAATAAAAAATATCTAACCAAGTGGAAGCACTAGATATCGGAGTTACAAATCTAAATTCGAAAGAATTAGAATTTTATCCTCCATGGAAAAAAAATTATGCATTATACGATGAGCGTCACTTTTTTAAAATGTTGTTTTATGGAAAAAACTAGTTTTCGAGGGAGATGGAAAAAGAAGTGCAATCTGATTCCAAAATTTTTGAAAAAAATATATTTGGAATCTACAAACAAAATTTCACGAAACTCTAGTTTGCATCATCTTCAAATTCCTCATGGTTTAGTCGCTATAGGTGCCCGAAAGTGAAGATTTAGTTAAAAAAAATTATTTCAGTGTCCAGTTTGGCCAAAAATTGTAAACCACTATTGTGGGATCACCCTTTGGCATAATGACAACCTAAGCAAAGATTTTGAGGTTATCCAAAATAGCTTTCTCCAACTCTACAAAGATATTTTTACCTTAGAAGGAAATAACACACAAAGTCAAAAGGAAAGAGATGATTGCAGGAAACTAATCCCAAAGAAGTTGTTTGAACAAGATGCTAGCCTACTAGACAGGCACCTCTCCTTGGATGAGGTTAAGGTAGAAATCCTGGCACTAAATAATGATAATTCCCCAGGGGTGGATGGAATCCCCATTGAATTCTATAAAAAGAACATAGATTGGGTGAGTGAGGAGCTCCTCAATGTATACACAGAAGCAATTGAGGTGGGCTCTCTAGGCAGCAAAATTAATAAAGGCATTATAAAACTGATCCCTAAAGAGGGAGACAAGGCACTTGTCAAAAATTGGAGACCCATAACTTTGTTGAATGTCTCCTACAATTTTTTTGCAAAGGCTATAGCAATAAGGTTAGTAGGACTACTTCCAAATATAATTGACAGCACACAAACATGCTTTATCAAAGGGAGATACATCCTTCAGAACCTCCTAACAAGTTGGAAGGAAATGGAATGGAGTAGAATGTCAGGGAAAAACATGGGAATTCTCCTTGTGGACTTTGAAAAGGCATATGATAGGATTGAGTGGCCATTCATAATGATGGTCCTTGAAGCTTTTTGGTTTCTAAAGAAGCTTTGTAGAATGATTGAAACACTTATGAAAGATGCCAGTGCACAAAAAGAGATAAATGGTTGCTTGACAAAGGAGTTTGAGGTGCATAGATCTATAAGGCAGCTACCCCCTAACCCCTACATTATTTGTGATAGCTGTTAATGCTCTGCACTATAGCCTCAGAGATAACTATTTAACCCCCAAAGTAAATGGCCTTATCCTTCCAAATAAAGAGGAGCTAATAAACCTCCATTTTGCAGATGATACAACCCTTATCCTAAAGTTGGAAGAAGAGAACGTGAATCATCTCATGGGAAAAATTGAATTATTGGAAAAGGCTGCAGGCTCTAGGATATCAAGAGCCAAGTCTATCATGCTTAGCTGGGAGGAAAATCAACCCCCTTGGTTTGAAAGGTTGGGCCTGCAATGGGGGGGACCAAGTAAAATAGTAAGATACCTGGGGATCCCCTTTGCAGTCAGCCCCAACCTGAGAGACATGTGGGAGTGGGTGAAGGGAAAAATTGAGAAAAATTTAAATAATTGGAATAATAGGTACCTCTCATTGGCAAGAAGGGCCCAAGTATGCCAAAAAATCCTAGCCTCTTACAACATTTACTACTCCTCAGTTTCGTTTTTCAATAGCTATCAAGTTGAGGAAATCCAAAAGAAAATTAGACAATTCTTATGGTCCGATGGCAAAGGAAATAAGAAAATGCATGCAATAAAGTGGGAAATTTGTTGTATGGACAAGTAGCTAGGGGGCCTAGGACTCAAGAACCTAAAACAACAAGGCTTAGCCCTGGCTGCAAAGTGGATCTGCAAAGTGGATCTGTAGGGATGTTCTGCTAAATCCTGGAATAGAAAAGGTATGTCTCGCTTTGACCAAATCTTGATAGAGGGTAGACTGAAATGTTGGGATACCCTGAGAATTGAGTTTGACTTGCCGCAATCTTAGAAAAGAACCTTTGAAACCATTAAAAAAAAAGTGGTAATCCCCATTGCTAATGTGAATGGTTGGAAAAATAATGTGCATGATCTTGATTGGTTGGAAAATAATAGCATTGCAGATTTAAAAGCAAAAGAGATCTATGGTCTTTTGAATAACAATTCAAAGCTTGCAGAAGGCTTAAACCAGAAGTGGAGGATAAATTTAAATGATAAAGAGTGGAAACTAATTTTTAGGCATAATTGGAACAACACCTTGGAGCCCAAGAAGGCAACATTTAGATGGTTGCTTTTGATGTAGAGATTACCAAATGTGGACTCCAACAAGAATCCACTTATCTACAATATCTGTAAAAAATCTGATTATGTAATGCATTTTTTTTGTACTGTTTTTTTGCTAAAGAAATTTGAAATATCTTTAAAATTGACATGTTAAAAGCTGGGCAAACAAGAGAAGAAAGAAAATTAGAAATTATATTTGGAAAATGTAATGGCTTTGGAAAAACTAGTAACTTATTCTGGTTAATTCTATCAACTAAAATATTATGGTTTATTTGGAAGGCAAGGAATAAAGAAATCTATCAAGGTTGTAGAAGAGATCTTATTGAGTTTTATAGAAAACTCACTCTACACTCCGTTTATGTGCAGGTTTCCATCATCATCCAGGTAGAAAAGGAGAAATTCCAAAAACTGTTGGAGGAGGGAAAAATAGAAAGCAACAACCAGATTATGGTATTTGCTAAGCAATGGCTGGAACATAGAGAGACCTACAATCCTGAGAGAAGTGGCATCAAAGGAAAAATAAAGAAAATAACACTTTTGTATAAACCAATTTTTATACTTTTGGAATGTTACTTTTGTAATAGTCCAGGCCTACAAAAAAGTGTCCAAGGTAGAAAGATAGCAGATATAAATTGGCTGAAGTAGTGGCCCAGATGTAAACCAATGAACTAACAACCACTGATGTTGTTTACTCATGTTGTTATTTAAACTATATTGAATACAAAAAAAAAAAAACGGGATCCCGTTTAGCTTCAGAATCCCGAGCCTAAATTTTCAAAATGGGATCCTGTTTTTCAAAACAGGATCTCGTTTTGAAAAATTTCCGTTTTTGGAAAATTTTCAAAATAGGATCCCGTTTTGAAAATTTTCCAAAAATGACAAGTTTTCAAAATGGGATCCCGTTTTGAAAACTTGCTATTTTTGGAAACTTTCAATTTTTGAAAAATTTCCATTTTCAGATAGTTTTCAAAACGGGATCTCGTTTTGAACCGTTTTGAAAACTTTCTGAAAATGGAAACTTTCCATTTTTAGCAATTTTCAAAACGGGATCTCGTTTTGTAGAACCATAATTTTTATTTTTATTTTTATGAAACAGGATCTCGTTTTAAAATGGGATCCTGTTTTTTAAAATGTGAATTTTTGGTTGGGTTTTTGGCTTGTTTTTTGGTCAAGGAAATGGCTTGGGGACCCGAACCTAAGTTTTGGACCTAGTTTGACCTGCAACTTGAAGGTCATGTTAATGTCACAGGAAAATAGTGACTTTGGACATATGTTTGAAGACCTATTTTGCCGATTTTTTTTACGAAATTAAAACCCATTATAGATGAGACAGTGTAGATTCCAAATATGTAATTTTTTTTACAATTTGATTATTTTTGTATTTTTGAATTAATTTCTAATGAAATTGGTCCATAAACTTGAATTATCAGGGTTTTTTAGTATTTTAATAACTTTTTATTAAAATATTTCTTTGTAAAATGAATTGGACCAAAACGTACTTTAGATAATTCTTTTGAATTTAAAAAAAATTCAAAAAATGATAAGTTTAGGTCATCTTATGTGTGTCATACACGATGATTTTTCAAAATGACAAATATGGCTAATAAAAATTTAACAAAAAAAAATCAATAAAAAATCACAAAAAATTATTGAAAACGTGCTTCAGTGAGTCACAAATATTTTCCCAAAAGGATTTAGAAAAATACGATAATTTAGGTCAAAATATGGATGTCGTACACGTGCATGGCCTATCTTTTAGTTCATGCAATTTTTCTATTTGTTACAATGGCAACAGTCTGTTTGCTCTTTGCCGTCATCCAAGGATTTCACTTGTGGATCTAATGAGACAGGGAATCCCATTGCGCAAGTTGGTTCTAAGATTATCCTTATCTCATTTATTACTTGAAGACTGTGAGAGTCCAACTTATCTCAATGCTAGAGGATATGTTTTTTTGCCGTAAAACATCAACTTAGTTAATTTATATATATGAATATACACAAATATACGTATATAAATGTATATACCATCTTATGTGTATATGTATTTATATATATATTGTTGTATGTATATGTATATATGATATATACATATATATATTGTATGCTATAATATAATTAGATGTAAAGTATTTCAAAACAACAATTTGATTTTAATGTATATATATGTGTACTCAAGTGTATATTTAACAAAATTATATTTTTGTATAAGAGAACTGATTGTTAATGTTAATAAAGTGAAATTGGATATTAAATAAGGAGAATTTGCTTTACTTAATAATTGAAGGTTTGGTTAAATATAGGAATTAAAGTATATTTTTACTAATTAATGAATGCGGATTACTTCCTTAACTATTCATAAAATCAATGTGTAATTGGTTATTTCAAATAGTTGATACTGTAGTAAATGACCAAATTAAGTGAATTGTGTGGTAGAGTCAGGAGTCATGTGGGATGTGGAAACAATGTATTTTGTGGTTGAATACTTTTATATATAAGGTTATTTTGTGGGTTTCACCTTGGATGAGTTTGGCAATGTTCTGTGTGTGCCCATAGGTTCATTCCTTGCACTGCATATTGATTCTTGTGATTGTGTTATGGATAGTTTATGTCTTATTGAGTAAATTTATTGTATGATGAGATGATGGTTGTGACTGTCCTTTATGAGGGATCCTTTTGTGTTTTATGGATTTGGAAGTCTTCCAGAGGTTTGGGAAAATATGTTACTAGTTGGTAATGTGCTTGATTTATGATTATGTGGGCTCTAGCCTTGCACTGTGGTATTGTTATGTGTGGAGACTTTGTGCGAGTTGGTGCATGCCTCGCTTTATGTGATATTACATGTGGCTTTATATGTTGTGCAAGTTGGCTTACCCAGTTAAGTGGATTGTTGAGTCTTTTGTTGCTAGTAGGGGGAGTGGATCTCAATGGGGATCCGACGCACAAAGTGGCAGGTCCAGGGTAACTCATTGAGAGTTTAATCAAGTGATAATCTAAAATTAATTAGAGGGTTTGGGTAGAATTTCACATTAATTCAGATAATGTAGCCTCACTCATGGCTCAAGTGCTTGTTTAGGCTTGGGATGAGTGGGAAGGCCTGGAATGGCAAGATCAACTGCCTTGTTCTTTGCCTAGTAATTTTGGAAGGTATGTTGATCCTGCATAGTGTGTATGGGGGTCCGACGACTGGTAGAGGTGGCCAGGGTAACCCAAGATGGGGGTCCGATAGCCTAGGAAGGTTACGCCAGGGTAACCCATAGCAACCTATGCGATGACACTCCTCCCTTTAGAAACCTTGTATGTTTTTTATTTTTCCCCTTGTTCATGAACCTCTAGAAGCGGTTGTCTCTTTATGTGTTTGCTTGTTACTTTTGTATGTTGGAGTCATGCTAGCCTTTTCGTATTGTGTTGTCTTTTTATCTGCTTTGGTGGTGGGACCTTATTGTTATCCCTAGCATGGTGGGTGGACCTTAGGGTTCCACATGGCTAGGTGGAACGTGCCATGCACTGTTGAAAATTGATGTGATTTTGTAGCTTAATACTTTGTAAAAATTTATGATTGCTGATCTAAATATGTATTCTTTGTTATAGATTCTTTGTGGGTGATTAATCTGATTAGTTCATTTTACCATTTGTAGAATGAAGATAAAAGGTTGTAGAAGAAATAGATAGAATATTAGAAGATACACAACATATACCGCAGAGAAACCCTTTCTGGAAAAAACTCCACCAAGAATCAATGTATTATTTAATCTCATAATAAGATTACAATAATTATAATCCTTGCTTGAGAATGCTTCTTTTTCCTTCACCGAATCTTCTTCACAACTTGTAATAAAACTAATAATAACTCTCTTCATCTTGCTTGAGATAAATAGGCAATAATCAACTTTGTAAACTCCAAAAGAGTTACAATTACAATGCTCAATGCCTATCTCACAAAAGGTACACCTATCTCTTGCAAGTAGAGTTATACCATGAAGAACAATGCCAAATAATCTCCTTCATCCATTTGGGAATCCCAAACTAAAGTACTAACTCAACCTTTATTTCGTAAATATCTTCAAGGCTTATCCTCAAAGTAGGCGCCCAAGAATGGGCCCACTTAACTCAGCCTTTTGAAATATCTTAGCATGCAAAGGAGTTAACTCCAAGAAGCCAACTTGGGCACCCAAGGTGGGCCCAAGTCATTCTTTGTTAATTGAAACATATCTCTCCACCATTCATGCAAGAATGGCCATCCCCTATTAACTGAAGGAAGTCACCTATTATCTGTCATGCAACTCAAGTCATTAGTCATGCATTCCAAGTTAACTGAAGTCAACTAGTATTCAACTAAAAATAACTGAAGATAATTGAACCATAACTTAATTGAATTGAATTGAATTGAATTGAATTGAACTGATTTGAACTGAACTGATATGAACTAAACTAAACTAAACTTCATGCATGTAAACACCAATCCCTAAATCCTAGGATCTTTACATGCATTCAGAAGTGTTATCTTTTACTCCAAACAGTTAACATAACTTAAGGTGAGTGTCACCTTCCATGTGGGTGCCCCATGTGCTCCTATTATTTAGGAACTCATCTTGGATGCCCTCACATGCTCCTATCATTTAGAGTTAATTACAAATGTCAATTAACATTATTATTTCATTCAAATTAATCTCTTTCTAATCCTAGTGTTTGAGAACACTTTTCAAGGACTTAGGAGATACATGAAATAAATAATGTTTAGGATTGCAATTAAATGGCATCCTATTTCCAGCATTCTCCCACTTGACATTATACATTGCAATTATTCTAAACAAGGAATAAATATTATAAATCAAGTACAGGAATCAAGGCCAATGGCCTTCCCGCACCAACTAATAAATCCATGCCAACTTCAAATGCAACTTGCATAATCATGAAGCTTCCAAGAAAATGATTAAAACCAAGATAACTTATCTGTAAGAATTGGTTTCATAAGATAATCTGCAACATTAATTAAAGTGTCAACTTTCTCAATTAATACCTTCCCACTATCAACCATTTCTCAAACAAAGTGATACTGAACATCAACATGCTGAGAATGATACATATGATTTTTGGCTAAACACATAGCACTCTAACTATCACACTAAAGTTTAACTTGCAATTAAAACCAATACCTTTCCCAAGTCTTTGTATCCAAACTGCCTCTTTGGAGGCATGTGAAACTGCCGAGTGTGTTGAACTCATGTTCAACCAAGGTGTAGGCTTCTCGGTCTTTACTGTTGAAAATAGCTTTTCTTACAAGTAACCATTCCAACATATATCTCTTACCATAAGAGAACTTAAGCCTCACCTATTTAGATCCAAGTATCCATGAGGACTTGTAACCAACCAATCCATGCCAAAATCCAAATGCAACACAACACTTTCATGAAGTAATCAAGCAAATGATTAATGTACCCAATACATAAGAGAAGTACACAAGATCAATGTCAAAGCTCCAATCTTGAGCATAACATGACATCCATGATCTAACCATCTCCTCCTAGGAGATCACATGCACCATAACATATATATACATCTTGGTCTCAAGAGAACATGTAATATTCCAAACTCTAAACTAGTATCAAGAGTATAACATGACATCATAACAAATACATTCTAAACCAAGAAACCAAATCTCCAATCACATGGAGATAACCTTATCAATGATGCATCCACGCCACTTCCAACAACTCCCACTGAACCGCGGTACCGAGTCACACATGGCATTGTGACTACCATCATCTCTATGAAGATCACTCTGAAACATGAAGCAAAGATTTATCACAAACAATATTAGCTGAAATAACCAATGCATCATTACTATTATCTGAGGATTCCTCTGTAGAAGAATCAAAACTCTCTTTCTTGTTCTTACAATCCTTCTTCACATGTCCCAGTTGCCCACAGTTCCAACACTTTACCTTACTTCGTCCTTTTGAATTACCCTTCCCTTCCTTGTCTCCCTTAGGTTCCTTTTTCTCAGGCCTACCTTTTACAAGCAAGGAATCTTGGATTTCCATTTTAGACTTCCTCCTCATCTCCTCTGATAGGAGAGTAAGAATTATATTGTCCATTTTCGGATCTGCACCATTACCACTGATAGCAACAATTAGATTTTCCCAAGACTCTGGTAAAGAAAAAAGTAACAATATGCATTTATCTTCATCTTCTAGCTTTACATCTACAGATGCTAACTGAATTAGAATCAAATTAAAATAATTCAAATGATTTGCAACAAAATCACCATCTTTCATCTTTAAAGAATACAACTGTCTTTTCATACACAACTTATTAGTAGGACTTTTAGTTTGATAAATATCACCTATTCTCTTCCACAATTTATATGCAGTAGTTTCTTTTGAAACATTCAAGAGAACAACATCAACAAGACATAATCTTATGGTCCCTCTTGCCTTCTTATCAAGCTTAGTCCAATCCTCATCTGCCATCGTTGTAGGTGACTTTGTCTCATTACCAACAACTAACCAATGATCTCTCTCTTCAAGGAGATCCTATATTTTTAGTTTCCACATCTCATAATTAGATCCATTGAATCTTTCAATATCTAAAAAAGAATTAAAACTCATTGTAACAAACTTATTTTCCAAAATAAAAAATAACAAAAAATAATAAAAGCTCCCACTACAATAAAAAAAACCTTCAATCTTTTAAGAGAAAGGCGTCCCAATACTCTACCCAACCTCAGCTTTGATACCAAATGTTGAAAATTGATGTGATTTTGTAGCTTAATACTTTGTAAAACTTTATGGTTTCTGATCTAAATATGCATTCTTTGTTATAGATTCTTTGTGGGTGATTAATCTAATTAGTTCATTTTACCATTTGTAGAATGAAGACAAAAGGTTAGAAGAAATAGATAGAATATTAGAAGATACACAACATATACCGTGGAGAAACCCTTTTGAGAAAAAAATCCACCAAGAATCAATGTATTATTTAATCTCAGAATAAGATTACAATAATTCCAATCCTTGCTTTATAATGCTTCTTTTTCCTTCACCAAATCTTCTTCACAACCTGCAATAAAACTGATAATAACTCTCTTCAACTTGCTTGAGATAAATAGGCAATAATCAACTTTGTAAACTCCAAAAGAGTTACAATTACAATGCTCAATGCCTATCTCACAAAAGGTATGTCTATCTCTTGCAAGTAAAGTTCTACCATGAAGAAAAATGTCAAATCATCTCCTTCATCCATTTGGGCATCCCAAGCTGAAGTACTAACTCAACCTTTATTCCATAAATATCTTCAAGGCTTATCCTCAAAGTAGGTACCCAAGAATGGTCCCACTTAACTCAGCCTTCTGAAATATCTTAGCATGCAAAGGAGTTAACTCCAAGAAGCCAACTTGGGTGCCCAAGGTGGGTCCAAGTCATTCTCTGTTAACTGAAACATATCTCTCCACCATTCATGCAAGAATGGTCATCCCCTGTTAACTGAAGGAAGTCACCTGTTATCTGTCATGCAACTCAAGTCATTAGTCATGCATCCCAAGTTAACTGAAGTCAACTAGCATTCAACTAAAACTAACTGAAGATAACTGAACCATAATTGAACTGAACTGAACTGAACTGAACTGAACTGAACTAAACTGAACTAAACTAAACTGAACTGAACTGATCTGAACTGAACTGAATTGAACTGAACTTTATGTATGTAAGCATCAATCCCTAACTCCTAGGATATTTCATGCATTCAAAAGTGTTATCTTTTACTCCAAACAGTTAAAATAACTTAAGGTGAGTGTCACCTTCCATGTGGGTGCCCCATGTGCTCCTATTATTTAGGAACTCATCTTGGACGCCCTCACATGCTCCTATCATTTAGAATTAATTACAAATGTCAATTAACATGATTATTTCATTCAATATTAATATCTTTCTAATCCTAGTGTTTGAGAACACTTTCCAAGGACTTAAGAGATACATGAAATAAATAATGTTTAGGATTGCAATTAAATGACATCCTATTTCAAACATGCACTCCATTGGGTTCACTCACATTGTTCATGTTCGTGGTGACTACTCTTGGATATGAAGACTTCTGCATTTGTTCCAGTTCACATGGAGTATCTTCATGTATCTGCATTGTACTACAATTCGATTGTAACATGTATTATTCTTCTGATGTGCTCTCCTCACATGTCTACGAGGAGACTTTATTGTTCATGATGTAATGATGAAATGATATAATTAATTAATGAACTCTCATATGTAATGGTTAATGTAAATGGTGTTATTGCATATGTTAGTTAATTGGATTAATATGGATGTTGTTAATTTATCGTGGTGATTACTTTCATGCTAGTTTTGTTAATGGGATTCCAATAACATAACCTCGAAACCTTAGAGGACTTGATAAAAAAATTGTTCTGTTTTTAGGTGTTATTGTGTGTTGTCCTCTAGGGTTCCGTGGGGAGGAGTTACAAAAATGTATAGGAAAGATTCCACAAGAATCAAATTATCTTCTTAGCTTATTTGAAGTTACTAAAACATATGAACATCTACAAGAATTATTGGATGGAGGATTTATTAGAACTAGCAAAAGACATGTTTCATGTCTAGCATTCTTAGTTAATGAAAAAAAAGGATAGAGGTAAGAAAATATTTTGCATTAATTAAAAACCTTTAAATGATACAATTCATCCTTTCAATTATCCCATTCATTTTATATTTGAATTGATCAAATAGGCATCATATTGCAAAGTTTATTCCACATTTGATTGTAATTTGATTTTTGGTAAATCAATATAAAAGGAGTAGATAAGTACAAAGTAAAATTCTCTATACCACAAGGATTATATGAGTGGAACATCATGTTGTTTGGTTTAAGCACAACGCCAACTTACTTTCAAAGGAGAATGGATAATGGTCTACAAAAATTTAAAATATTTTGGGCACTATACATAGATTATATTTTAATTTTCCCACGTTCTATAGAAGAGCACATAGAACACTTAGATTTGTTCTTTGAAATTGTTTAAAGAAACATAATTTGTTTTCCCAAAAAGAAGAGATAGAGAATTTATAAGTTTGTATTAGGTCAAAGAAAATTGAGACTCTAGCCACATATACTGAAGAGAATCTAGGAATTCCCAAATATTCTAACCGATAAAAATCAAATTCAAAGGCTTCTTGAATGTCTAAATTATGTTTCACCATTTTATGATGGTTTGTTAGTAGAAAGACAACAATTGCAAAATATTATGAGAAAAGGTGGTCCCAAGTGGAACCAAAAGGTTGCTGATACATCAATCTAGATTAAAAGAAAGTGTTTGGATTTACCTACTCTTCAAGTGCCACAACAAGGTGTTCCATTAATTTTATAAACTGACGCTTCTAACACAACTTGGTTAGTTGTTTTAACACAAGAATACCTAGGCAACAAGAGAGAAATATGTGGTTACTGATAAAAAAACTTTCTTCTAATTAGGAAAAAAAAATATCATATCTATGAAAGTAAGATATTAACAATAAAAGAGGAATTTACAAATTTAAGATTTTCCTAAAACCATTAAACTTTATCGTGAGAACAAAAAACCAAGCTATGAGAAGCCTTCTCAAGAAAAAAAAACTAGACAAGGGCTTTACCCAAGACATAATTACTTTTATGATATTTTGAATCTCAAAATTATGATTTTCCAATTGAATAGATCCAAAGAGAAGAACATTCTATTTCAAATTGTTTAATTAAATAGTCTTAAGAGAAGATGATGGGCCAAAAAGGTATGAGTTTTACATCCTTATGGGAAGCCCTAGTTGCAGTAAATCTAAGGAATGCTATCTCATTTGATTTATGCATATAAGGAGGCTTTTCATATATTTGGTCACCTGAACATAAAATCTATCTAGTTCGAATGGTAACCAGTATCTGTTCTGGAAGGTTCCCATATGAAAACCATGCGGAAGACTATGGTTAATTAGATTATGTCATCATAAATTTATTGGATCAGCTCAAGCCAGGTTTGCTAGATTTGTCATAAGTGGAATAATAGAATATATGGATGATTCATAATTTTATAATCTTCCAAGACTATAATATTACCCTATGGATTGGGATTAGGAACAGAAAATAATAATCAAAGATGGAAAGGTATTGCAAAAACTCTAGAATGGAATCAAATTAAAGGTACTTACAGAAGAGACACATTCACTTTTCACTCACATGACTGACAACAAATAAGTTGAAGGCATTTAACATTTGTCAACAAAGCTGTGATATGGAAGGGCCCAACAGTAGAAGACAACTAATGGGTGTCGCTGCATTCACAAAAAGGACCTAGGATGTGGAAGACATAGTGGACCCTACCACCATTACAACTTTTCTTGTTATTTGTGGAATATTTGTACTAGTGTTTCTTTAGTGGGTTTGCTTTTGTTAGGTGCCATTGATCAAGCATCTTTGTTATACTCTCTTGATCTCTAAAGCCCACATCCTATGAATGCAAGTGATCTGAGATTATTTGTCATCAGGGAATTGGAATTAGAAGTCTAGAGTCTTCCAGAGTCTTGGAGATGTATGTTCTCGGTTTGTATTTTGAAGTGATCTGGTTGATTAGAAATCTCTATTTTTTATTGGGTATTTGAAAAAGTTTTCTGGTTTTGTGCTTTTAAGTGATCTGGGTGGTTAGAAATCTCTATTGGGTATCTGAGAAAAGCCTTTAAAAGTATTATGTTTGAAATTACATTGCAATGCTATTATAGTTGATTAATCTAATTTTAATAATAGCAAAAGCCATTGTCCAACTTATTGAATGCATTGAAATGTGGGTTAGCAGTTATTATAATGAAGAATATTTGAATAGTGAGGTGAAAAACAAGCGATCTTAGAATTAAACTGATTATATGGTCTTCCCCTCCAAACAAATGTTATGTCGATTTTTTTCTTATATTTACTAATATAGATCTATCAATTTGTTTTAAAAAAAATGAAGATCTTCTCTATTTCAAAATTCTTTAATGGATACATGAAAAAACAGACTAATTCAATATATTACAAGATTTGAACATGCCCATTAATCAAATTATTTGAACATGCCCATTAATCAAATAATTTTTGAAGAAAGATCTGTAAAAGATCTTAAAATATTTTCATTCAATTTAAATCCTTACAGCAATATATTTAAATTATGCATTACATATCTAAAATTCCTATAGACGTTGTAGATATGATGGATTCAGTTTGAAATTTTGTACATAAAATGACTTAAAAAACCTTAGAAATGCCCTATTAACATTTGGAGACAGCATGTGAATGTTGATGATTAACTTTTTCATTTTTTTGGGGCATTCTCCAAATGTTCTTTTTTTTGCAAATTAGACAGAGTGATCAAACACTCAAATTGATGAGTACAATGGAAATTTTGAATAGCACAAGATTTACCCCAAATGAGTTAATGTTGTTGAGATTGCTGCTTCTTCTTTTCACGGACAAGTTTAAGAAAAAAATATTTTTAAGCCCTCTACATGTGGCACTCAGAAGGTACAATCTTAGATAAAAAGCTGTCCAATATTAATATTTGTTAGTTGTTACAGCCTTGAATTTACAATTTCTATTTGCAATGTGGATGCATTAGGCAGCTCCCTTGTTTTGTTTTTTTGTATTACATTACTACTTTAGTTATATTTATGGAGATCATTTTCTTTGTTAGCAACAAATCTGCTATTAACTTTATTACATGCATATGCCTTTGGAACTCATTGGTCTAGCTCCCTGTTTAAACATAGTCTGACATGCCCATAGATAAGAAAACTCAGAGCTTTTGCAGTTATACATGTAAGAAAAAGTTTGTGAAACTCCTGTCCTTTACATATATTTATTTATGCATTCGTGATAGAGACATTTCATAGAACTTCTCATTCATTTTCTGGAGATTGTGGGCAGCATTATTATAAAAACATCACAAAAGATAATTATTCTTATTTGTAGTATATCAAACAAAATTTATTTTTACATCAGATTACACGCACTTGTCCCCAAAATCATTGTTCTAGGTTTAATGCATATATTGTTGCTTGTTCAAAATGTAAATTATATTTAATCACATTCTAAAATATTTTTCATATAGAGTCACGTCTCATGTAAGAGATATGTCTATCTACATATGGTATCTATTTAAAGATCTTTGGATCCATAAATTTGACAATAGAGAATATCTATTCAAGCTCTCTAATTTCAACAACTGATATTAGAGCTCGGTTGCAGCATTGATTGCAAAGATCATTGCTGAGTTTTAAAAGAAAAATTGCAACATTGATCACAAAGATCATTATAAAGTTTAAAAAGTTATTTTGATCTTAGAGATAGTTGTAAATAACAAATAATTTATTGAGTGACACCTCTATTAAATTGATTGGTGTTGACAATTATGGAGAATGACATCATCAGGTGAAAAATATTTTTCTTTTGTCAGACCTCACCTCCATTCTCAATAGAACTATAACAAGGCATCCCTTAGATGATCATCTACAAGAATAAATTGACATGTAATCATGCCAAGCACTATCTTTGATAAACTTGTCTATTGGCGGTATATTGATAGAAAATGTGCAGAGTGCAACCACACCAAAGGAAGGTTGGGATGCAATCACTACATTCTTTGAGCACAAGAATGATGTGAGAAAACACATGCTTAAAACACAGTTATATAATCTAACAATGAACATATTGGTAATTGAACATCTATCAAAAGTCAAGGGAATTTTAAATTATCTCATTAATTTAGGTGAGACTATAGATGACAAAGATCTCATCTCTACAACTCTTAAATTTTTTCCAAAATCACTTGACGATTTCAAGATTGACTAAAAAATGGTAACCCTAAAATTCAATGTTATTAGGGGGTCTACTATTGCAACATGCAAAAATGTTTAATAGAGATAATGAAGTTGAATCGGAAAATGCTTTTGCCTCTAATTTCAAGGGCAAGTAGCCTTAATGGAAAAGATATCCTATTATAGATAATGATGAACAAAGGAAAGGAAGGATTTGTTGTTATTGCAACCGTGTTGCTCATTTTCAAGAGCAATTCTTTAAAAGGAAGAAAGATATGAATAAAAGTAATAAGAGAAGTATGATAGTTGATGCAAACATTGCAGATGATGAAAGTCACAAATTCTTTTGAGAATATGCCTCTAAATATATTCAAAATGATGATGTTTGAATTATCGATTAAGGTGTCACTTGCCACATGACTAGTAATGTTGACAACTTGAGAAATGTAGTAAAATAATCAAGATGCATTATTACATTTGAATATGATTCAAAATTGCATGTTCAAGGAGTTGACAAAGCTTCAAGTTAGGAGTGTATAAAAAGATGGGAGACCAAGAAGTGGTCACAACTACTTTTTGGCCCATCAAAGATATAACACGAGTGTTTTATAACAAGCTTGTATTATAATGTGCTCATGTTATGGCTTGGTATTGATCTAGCCTAGGCAACGAGCCATAATGCAAGCACAGTATAATGCACTCATATTATGTCTATCATAAAGAGAGAGAGAGGGTTAAAAAGATAGCAATGGTTCACTCAGTATGGGCTATCTCCATGGAGAAATCACTTGTCCTTCCTTTATAACATCCAAAAAAATGAAGGGATAAAATATTACAACACATTCATTGCAATTTCCTCTTCACTCTCGACCACACAATGCTCTCTCATGATATAAAACTTATTCTTTTTTATAGGGAAATTTTTTAATAAAAAAATATCTTGGGTGATGATAGAGTGGGCGCCAAGCCCCCCACACTTTTTCCCCCTCATTAGGAACTAGGATCCAAACATGGTTGAAACAAACAAGAATATAATCAAGTTCCACTACAACATTAAGGAGATATAGATAAAGAGAGGAAGAGATAGAAGGATAAATATGAAAAGATAGAGATAGGAAAGGAGAGATAGAGTGGGAAATATATATATATATATATATATATATATATATATATAGAGAGAGGTAGAGGGAGATAGGAAGAGGGAGAGAAACAAATAGATCTAGATGAAGAGAGGTAGAGGGAGAGATCAAAATAAAGAGTGATAGGGAAGTAAGAATAGATAGAAGGAGATATAGAGAGAGGACAAGATAAATGGAAAAAGGGATAGAGATACAAGGAGATAGTGATTGAGAGGGAGAGGGAGAGATTGAGAGAGAGGGATAGAGAGATAATCAGATTAATATAGAGAGAGGGAGATATAGAAAGATAAAAAATATAGGAAGTGATAAATGAAAAGAGGTAGAGAGAGGGGGAGAGATGTAAAGAGAGGGATGGATATAGGGATAGATGATGAAATAGAGTGATAGAGATATAGATATCTAAGGAAATATATAGAGAGGGGCACAGTGAGAGAGAGGGGGGAGATAGAGAGGGTGAGAGATAGAGAGAACCCAAGGGATATAAATATAGAGGTAGAGAAAGGGGGAGAGTTATGTAGAAGGGAGACAAAGAAATAGAGAGGGAGAGAGAAGGAGAGTGGGGAAAGGGAGAAATAAATCAATATATATAGAGGGAGAGGGAAAGGGAGAGAAAGGGAGAGAGGGAGAGAAATAGAGAGACATCTAGAGGTGGGAGAGAGATATGGATGGAGAGAGAGAGAGATGGGAAGAAAAAGAGAGATAGAGGTAGAGATAGAGATATATGAGAAGAGAAAGAAAGAGGTAGATATAGATAGAGAGGGGGAGATAGAGAGACAAAGGTAGAGCAAGGAGAGAGATAGGTAGAGAGGGGGAGAGGAAAGGGGAGAGAGGGATAACCCAATCACATAGAGGAAACTGATAGGAGGAGACAGGAGATAATGACACACACACATACATACATACATACACATACATAGAGAGAGAGAGAGAGAGAGAGAGAGAGAGAGAGAGAGAGAGAGAGAGAGAGAGAGAGAGAGAGAGAGAGAGAGAGAGAGAGAGAGATGAGAGGAGGAAAGGAGGTGAGACAGAGGAACTAACAGAGAGATGAGACAAGGACAAGAGGGAGAGACAGACAGAGAGAGAGAGAGAGAGAGAGAGAGAGAGAGAGAGAGAGAGAGAGAGAGAGAGAGAGGCAAGAGAGACACAGACAAAGGAAGAGAGGAAGGACAGGCAGAGGACAAGGAGACAGGAGACAGACACATGGACACACAGAATGGACACACAACCACAGAGGAAAAGGTGGAGGACCACAGAATAAACGGGGAATGCACAGGAACACACCGACCATGAAGACACACTGAGCAAAATAGCCCGGACAGACTTGGACCACAGACATGACCGAATGGAATCAGAGAGACCAAGAGACCACACACACAAAATATGGCCCCACACACAGAATGGGAATCAACTGGATACACAGCAGTGAAGACCACACACATGGAAAGAACACGAGCCATGACCAGAAACACATGAGACCACACTGTGGAGACACACCAACACATGGAGGAGCACGGAATCGAAAAGACAGGACCACACAGAATCATCCCACAAATCACACAACGGATCAACATGGATCCCAATGGATAACCCGACCAAGGACAACACAATGGGACTGACATGAGACAACGATCCCACACACACAGGCCACATGACCACATGAGGACCGGACACACACACACACACACAGATAAGGACAGAAATGCAGACACACAAGAGGAGACAGAATCAGACCCGACACCAAAAGTGGAACGGAGGCATGGACAGGAATGCATAGCACATAACAGGCACACAGGCCGACCCACACGGAGGCACAGTAAAATAGAGCCAAGGAAATGTAGATGGAACGCAGGAATCAACACAACACACACACAGCCACACAGATTAATAATAACACGTGACTTATCCAGGCCCTGGAGGCCACCAATGGAAGCCAAGGATGGAAGGAAGGGCCACGGCACAAGGAATTGCCATGGATGCCACGAGAGCCAGGAAAGGACCAGGGACATCTGCCAGAGGTGGAAGGATTGACATGGTAAAATAGTAATGGGATTGGATGAAAGAATAGTGAAGGAACAAGGAAGATGGATTTATGACACAGTAATAGGGCAATGAAGGTATGGTAATATCTGGAGAAAGAAATGACAGGAGTGGACGATGGATTATGACCATAATTATTTCAATTAAAACATTGATTGAAGAATGATGGACCACTTGAGTTCATTCTACTTCTACATTGAGTAGCCATATGACCAAATTTATTGCAAACAAAATAGTAACCATTGAACCTTTGAGCATTAGGTTATCTTATCAGATACCTTCCAACTTTGTTCATCTAATTTCCTTTCCTAAATCTCCTTTGTCCAAATCCAGAACTTTCTCCTTATTCATATCCAAGACCTCGCTTGTCACCTTCATTCCTCTAACTTTTAATCATTTCATCGAACTTGGTTGAGCTAAT
This sequence comes from Sequoia sempervirens, assembly GCA_007258455.2. Taxonomy (NCBI): domain Eukaryota; kingdom Viridiplantae; phylum Streptophyta; class Pinopsida; order Cupressales; family Cupressaceae; genus Sequoia; species Sequoia sempervirens. Next base: position 60,123,225 of record VDFB02000015.1, read on the forward strand.
CTTGAACTTCTCCTTGAATTCATTTACAATAGCAAGTTCATCTCTGAGATCAACAATCTACTTTTCAAGCTCTTCTTCATTATTTCTGGATTGTTCCAATTCAAGCTCCAACTGATTGAATCCATCAATAATTTAGCTGCATTCTTTAGATTTCTCTTTCAAGGACTGAGCAAGCTTCTCTTCATTCTTCTTTCTGTCTTCAATCTCCTTGGTCATCCTCATCATAATAGATTCCATCTCATGCTTTAGGACTACATTATCTCTGGCAAAATTTTCACATTCTTCTATCTTTTCCTTTAGGGTTTGATTCATTTTTTCATCTCCAATTCTCTTACTCTCTTTCTGCTTGATCTGATCACAAAGTCCCCTTCTTTTCTCTCTGGACTTATTGATTTTATCTTTCAATGATTGAATGAATTTATCAACATTCATGAGATTTGCTTGCAATTCCCGGCCTTCAGATTTTGAATGATCAAGATCATCTAGGGCCACCAAAAGTTGTTTTTGAAGACTGTCGAAATCCATTGAATCACTTTCCAAGATCTTCCCCAAGCTGATAAACTTATTCCAAGGAACTAGGCTCTAATACCAATTGTTGGCAACACAAGGAAAAACAACTAAGAGAGGGGGGGTGAATCAGTTGTTACAAAAAAATAAAATTATTAACCCTTATTCTTAGATTAGATTAATAACCATGAAAGCATAAATCATCAACACATCAGAAACACACATAACACCAAGATTTTTTACGTGGAAACCTTATTAGGGGAAAACCACGGTGGAGGTCAGTCCATAAGATTATACCTTGTTAAAAGTATAAAGAATAAAATGGGGAATGCACATGCATTCATGCACACTGCCTAGAGCTCACTACTTAATTACAACAAAGCTTACTGCCCAAAGGAAGACACACTGTCTTATAGAAACATTTAGATTACATCCACATGGATTTGAACTGACAAAATAGCATCTACTAATGCCTGATTATAATTTTGGTTAAGCACATGAACACTTCTTCACTCTTCTTCACTCTTCTTCACACTCTACTCTGCCTTCAAATGATTTAGAACATTATTCACACACACACACACCTTCAAATGGAATAAAGAATCACATATATATATCTGCAACAAGAAATTACATTGTTACATGTTGACTTCAACAAAATAATAAAATGAATATAAACTATCGGCCCAAAGCAATAACAATTATTAATGTGAATCAACCAAGGTCGGCCACAACATAGTGAAGACCCAAAATAACATATCAAACATGAAAACACTTCAAACAATTTTAGCTCAAGGATCCACAACACGCTACAATCACCCTATTGGCCATGAACATGAAAAACATGAACATGCAAGAGAAAATCACCAATTGCAAGCACATCGATCAATGTGGATGTGCAACACAGATATAACACAATCTAGAAACATCCACAAACATCATGAATCACTAGAGAAGCATCTACAACAACTGAACTTACTAAAATCACATCGTCTTCATTCAGGAACACCAACTAAAGTAATAGAAAAACTGTTAGAACAAAAATTATCTTCATAACTCGATCAAATCTTCACGTGGATCTCTGAAACTCAACGTGTATAAACTAGATATACTCAACAAGAAACCCTTTGGTCCACAACCTCTGATCATCAACGTACTGAACTTAACAACAGACTGAACTTCACTTCACCACTGACAACCTACAACTTATTTCATTACAATTTTCTCAATATCCTCGACATATACAACTTCTAGTGCATTACTGCTAATAGTGTTGACATCAATGACAACCACATATCAGCAACACAACCACAACATCCAATAGGTAGTAGAGCCTAATTATCTTCTTGTTTGTTTCAATCATGTTTAGATCCTAGTTCTTGGTGGGGGTGTGGGGGACTTTCCTTCCACTTTTGTCACTACCCCAAGAGATTTCTTTTAAATTTCCTTGTAAAATAGAATAATTACCTTCTATCATGAGAGAGCATTGTGTGGCTGAGAGTGAAGAGGAGGTTGCAAGAGATGTGTTCTAGGTTTGTATATATATAAATTGATATTTTTTCTTCTAAAAAATATTACACATCTTTCAATGTTGATTTAAAAAACACCATAATAATTTCAATCTCTCCCTTGCCTTTCTAAGCATGTAATTTTTTCTATATTTTGAATATGTTAAGGTTTTGATCTTTAATTCTTTTGTTGGTGTCTTTGTTTTTTACCAAAAACTTATGTATAGTGTTTCTAGTGTCATTTTTTATCCATACATCCAAAATTGAAACAAATTATATTTTTAAAATTCTAGACTATATTCTATACACAATAAAAAAGATGACTTTCAATTAGTTTACCAAAAATTTAATGGGCGTCATGCTCAATTTTTCATTTTTCAAGATGCGCCCACTTTGACAATTAGTAAAAACCCATTATTCATTAAAATAAAATAGTAGAGAAGTTGGACATAAATTACATGATGGAAAGTTTTCCACCAAAGTGATTTTTTAAATACTAAAAAAATTAACATTGTAGGGGGAACACATGAAACACTATGCTATATTTTTCTAACAAAAATAGCACTTTGTGTGCTCCCCTATTTGAGCCCCTTAATCTCCACAATTAAAAAAATAGTCTAGAAAGTAGATTTAGAGCACTATGACTGTTGTTTTTGTCATATTTTCAAATGTTGAGCATAACTATCTTCAATTTCTCCTACAAGATCAAATTTTTATTGATTTAAAATAAAGTGGCCACTTAAGACCCCTTTTTGGCTCCCTTCACCATGCACATACCCCTCTACATGTTTCAACCCAAGGTTAGAAAAGTATTGATAATATTATATTTGTTCTAGGATTAATGAAAGATTGTATCTCATTTAATCAAATAATTGCTAATAACATGATTTGTTTTTTGAAAAGGGAGTCTATAAAGTCTTTGATAGTGAGGGAAAATTAGTTTATGATGGATAAAGTTTATGATGGATATATGAAAGGAGGCCTATTTCATTTTGAGGAAAAACTCATCTCAAGTCTTATTTCATGTGTTTCTTGAACAAATTAGTTATGACATGAAAGGCTTGGCCATATTAACCTTGAATCACTAAAGAAAATGTTCAGACAAAATATAGTATAAGAGCTTCCATCCATCATTACTAAAAAGTGTTTTTGTGAAGATTATGTTATGTGGGCACAACATAAAGAAGGGTTTGATTTTGGAAAATCCTAGAGATCCTCCAAAAAATTGGAGTTAATTCATTTAATCTTTGTGGACTTAGGTTGACAGTTTCTATAGGGAAATTTTGATATTTCATGACATTCATTGATGACTTCACTTGAAAGGTTTGGGTTTATTTTTGAAGAAAAATTGTAAATAATTGGATTCTTTCAAAGAGTTTTTTTTACACAAAATTGAGAATGAAAGTTAAAAAAATTGAAGATTAGATGATTGGTGTGAATATACCTTAGATTAATTTGTCAATTTTTGTAAATAAAAATGAATTAATAGGCAATATCAGCTTCATATATTCCACAAAAATTGGATTAGTTGAAAGAATGAATAGGACACTTCAAG
>VDFB02000015.1:60126894-60148536 GCA_007258455.2 Sequoia sempervirens
GGTAAGAAACCAGACCAAAACATGTCTTCTTGAAGCTTCTTAGCATTTTGGGTTATACAAATGAAAGTGCAATGTACTAGCATCCTAAACAATGTTCTTCATCTTTTGGTTCTAGGTGCTTTTTTTAACAATTCTTTACTTGGTTTGTCAAATCTATAGCATACATGGATATAAATTTCTCTTATGTGAGAGGCGGATTTATATAAAAAAATATTTATGGTGTGATAAAATATAGTTTACATTTTTAACACTCTCCATGTAAACCTTATTTTATCACATAAATTAACTAGATGATGGGGTCCACCTATAAAAAATAGGCTTATTCATGTAAAAATGGAGAAAATTTAGCACCAATACCTTCTTGAAAGTTTACCAACTTATCCTTGCTCAAAGGTTTAGTGAAGACATCTGCAAGTTGCCCATTGGTTGATGTATAGACTAGTTCAATTTCCTTGTTAAGAATATTCTCATGAATGAAGTGATTGTGTACTTCAATATGTTTTGTGGGAACATGAAACACTAGATTCTTCTACATCCTCAACACTCTTTGATTATCACAATACATAATGTTTGCATCAATTTGTGGGTGTCAAATAATCTCAAGAAATTTTCTAAGATTGCTTCATAGGTTGTTGCAACAACTACCTTACTTTTCTTTAATGGATGAAAAAGAAACATTAGGTTGCTTGTTACAAATCCATGAGACAATGACAAATCCAAGATTGAAGCAATAACCAAAGGTTGATTTTCTAGAGTCTATGCAACTTACCCAAATCTTAAAAATCCATCATGTTTGAAATATTCACTTTTTAAATATTTCAATCTTTAAAAAAATTGTTCCTTGAATGTATCTCAAGATTCATTTTGTATCTAACCAATGACTATGTTTGGATTGATCCATGAATTGAGATAAGATTACAATTGTATAAGATATGTTTGGACGAGTAGTAATCAAGGATATCACATTTCCTATCAAAATCGAGTATACAGTGTTTCATTAATTGATTTACCATTTGGGTCTTCAATCAACTTAGTTCCTATATCTATTGGTTTTTACGAAGCTTTATAGTCTTCAATTTTGAACCATGTGAGAATTTATTTGGTGTACTTCATTTGAGAGAGAAACATTTTTCTAGGTGTTTGTCACACTTCAATTCCAAGAAATTGAGAGATTAATCCAAGATCAAACATCTAAAAATTGGTCTTCATATCTTCTTTCACATAATATATAAGTGATTTATTATTCCTAGTGATGAGAAAATTATCAACATATAACACAATGAACAATAATATTTTATCAAAATTCTTAATGTATAAATTTGGATCAACATAAAAAAATTAAAATCCCCCTTGAAAAATTACTTATCAAAATTTTAATACCAAGCTTATGGAGCTTGTTTCAAATAATTTAATATCCTTTTTTGAAAATGGGGTAAAAATTTATTAATCAAAATAAACCAGCAACACAACACCACAAAGGACCACAACCAGAAGGGGCCCAAGAGGCCCTCCCTGCAATATAGAATAAAATTGCACCAAGAGTCCAACCATAAGGGAACCAACCAATACATCACTTTAACCATGCATATCATCATGAATCAACATCTTCAATTTTTGAGAATATTCAAGGGGACGATGCTCCCAGACACTAACCTTCTAGTAACCCCTATGTTGCAAATCCCATTTAGTGAGGCATTTCATGACACTATTATACTCCCTTGGGATGTGGAAAAAGGACACCATATCCAAAGAATTGTCCAGTCCAAGAATTTATTGATCCACTTAATCCAATTTCTAGTTCACTCCCTCCAAATTCTACTTATTCAATATATTAACCAAGATCATAGAATCAAATTCATACAAAATATTATGCCACCCCAGAGCACAACCCTTCTCTAGAGCAATAAGGATAGAAAGAGCCTCTATAATATCATTAGTCTGATGCTCCTCAGAGATGGAGAATATAAACATAACAACACCAATATTATCCCTCTCAACACCTCCAACCCTAGCTTGTCAAGGATTTTCGCTTGAGGAGCCATCGATAATAATCTTTAGAACACTAACAGGAGGAGGAGACCATCTACCCTCTCTTTGAATTTAAATTTTTTTGTTTCATGCCACATTAACGAGGAAACCTTCAAAAATTATCATATAAACCCAATCTTTGCATCACCTCCACCTCCATAGGTTCACTAGGGATAATCACCTCACAATTAGACTAGATTGTCTCTTGAACCATGCTCTATTGACATTTCAAGATCCGATCTTGAAAGATCCTTCGATTCCTTTCCAACCATGTTTACCAAAGGATGCAAGAGGGCCCAATATTCTAATCCACCTAAAGAAAGAGAGGCTTAGCAGGTGGTCTCCCCAAACTCCTCCATAACTCAACTAAAGACAAAGCATGCACACATGCTTGTTTCTAGACCTCCCACCATTGATTCCAAATGAACATAAAAATAGAGCATTAAAAGAATAAATTCAAAGAATATTCCTCACTACTACCACAAAGAACACAGATAGATGGTCCCTGAAAATCCTACTTGCATGTATTCTCTCAGGTGAGACACTGATCACAAGCAACTAACCAAAGAAATAAGTTGCATTTAGGCCAAGAAGACTTATTCCAAGTGTTCTTCCACTAAGGGACTTCCTCCCCCCCATATTTTTGTCAATCCAAAATGATGCAAGATCATCATTAATTGTAAATAAATCATGTATCAAACAAAAACATTTCTTTTCTTGCATTTCAATATGTAGTAGTTTTGAAATTTCATTCCACATTTCACCGCATTGTCATTTCTTAGCTCACAGAGAAAGATATAACATATATACATGAGTTCATCTACTTCATATCCAAATTTCAAGAGATTTGCATTTGTTTGCAGAAAATTATGACTCTCAAAATTTCACTGTAATTCATAATTAGAGCATTTGGGGCCGACCTAGTCCAGAATTGTTGTGCAGACCTATTCTGGAGCCTGTGGAGTTTAACTAAACATCATACAAGAATTTTGGATCCAAGGGTATCTTTCTTGGAGATCCACAATTTATTTTATTTCGTGAAGAATTATCTTTCATGTTTTAAGGCTGACCTACATGCTTGATCATTCATTAGGGATTGTAAACCCTTGGGGCCAACATGGACCATTATTGGAGATGGGGAATCAAATTTAAGATCATTTATAATTCATTATTAGCAAGTCATCAATAGTTAGATAGATAGTTCGCAAGTAGTTAGGATCTGTTATCTGAATAAGACATTTGAGCTAGTTCTAATGTTGTAATGCCCTTGTGGTAGGCCTATGAGCCCTAATTATTCGTGTATGATGCATGTAAGACTTCCAGTTATTGAATCAATAAAATCTCATGTTTTTTTATCAAGATCTTATCTTAATTTCGTTGTGTTGACTCTAAGTTGCATGATTGAATTTAGTCCATTCTGAACCCTCCATCCATGAGTGCACCACAAAACCTGATACCCAATTGCCATAGTGTACACCCTGCTAGGATTAGGACTCCAAACTAAGGAATCACTCAAATTCAATGAACTGCAAGCTCTACCAACTAAAATATGAGATATCTCTTCAAGATTTTCTTTTGATCCTCCCAATGGGCACCCTTGAGAATCCTTCCACTTGTCCCAACCTCTCACTAACTTTTAAATCTGCAACTCTAATCCATCCATCCTCCAAGAAGCTGAGAAATAAATTATGAAGGTGTAGATGCATGGTCATTATCGGGGGATATCCATCCCAAGAATAAAACCCAAAGAGGGCCCTAAAGCCCCTGTTATAAATCCAAAACAAACCTTTCTTGATTAAATTAGTACCTCTCTTGAGAGTGTCCCACTAGTACAAAAACAACAATAAACCACTAAAAAAACTACTAAAAACTACTTATAAATGACTGAACTTGGTCATGCGACCAATAGTAGTTTATTTCCAGTCATATATAACGTGACCAGATTGATGACTAAACCATTTTTAGTCATTTGATTAATCGATTTGGTCATTAATTTATTCTTCTAATTGATCGATTTGGTTGTTGATTTAGTCGTCTGATTGATCGATTTGGTTGTTGATTTAGTCATCTGATTGATCGATTTGGTTGTTAATTTAGTCATTAATTTGATCGATTTGGTAGTGTGCTTAGTTGTTAATTTAGTCATTGATTGTTTTAAACTGGTCACTTATTCAGTCATTTTTTATTCACTGGTATATTTAGTTGTTAATTTAGTCATTGTTTGTTGTTAACTGGTCACTTATTTAGTCATTTTTATTCACTGATTTCCATCCATTGGTAGTGTATTTAGTCATTAATTTTAATCATCATTTTGATTAATTTGGTAGTTTATTTAATTGTTTTTGTTCACTGATTTCTATCAACTACTAGGTATATTGATACATTATTTATTAATTGCATAATCATTATATATTTAGTCATATTTATTCACTGATTTCTATCAGTTGGTAGTATATTTAGTCAATTGGTAGTTTATTCAATTATTTTTGTTCACTGATTTTTGCCTATAAGTGTTGGAAATGATACAATACTTTAATTGAGGTTTAAACATATAAAACACAGAAAAACATAATCAATCATTCATTTTCACATAATGAAATGGCTATTAAGAAGGAAAAATACTAAAATTTTATTGAGAAAATGTGTTCTTACAGTAGATACAAGACAAAAATGTGTCTTTACTTTGAAAAATGTACTGTTACAAAGTGTGTTTCTCAGTTATGTGACTGAGAAAACTGAGTTACAATGCCTTTTTTTTGCTTATGCAAGATATTACAATTTTGATGACAATTATATGTTGCAACTTATTTTCAACTGCACATACATGTATGTTGCACTCTCTGCAACTTTTCCTCTTCTATGCACCTCTTTATTTGCTTTGTATTTACTTCTTTTTATGCACCCATGTTCTCTATGTCTACTGTTTACACAACAACATATCCCCTCTTCTATAATGCACCAATTTGAATGAGAGGAACCCAAAAAAAAACATAAAAACATAATCAAGGGGTTTTACATTACAGGTGCAGTAAGATAGAACATTCTCTATTCTACTCACTGAATGTACATCCAAATCAGATTCTCTGGTTTTTGTTTGGGTTCAACTTATTCGGGCTCAGAATATTCTTTGTCTGCAACTTCACTCTCCACACTCTGTTGCTGCTAACCCTTCTTTTTCTCTTCTACACTTACGAATAACACTTTGTCATTTTTTTCAAATATTTTAGTGGCCACCGTGTGAAGGTCCCTTCTTTCTCTTTCAGATGGACAACTCCATCTATTTTTTTCTGGATAAGGAAGGAGTATATTACTTGTGACCTGTAAAATACTTACATTTTCGTCTCTTGTTCCTTACAATTTGACTCCATGTACAATAGATAGTGAGTGAATCCATCCAATGCCTGCAGCAACACCATCAAACAGATCCAACACCTTAACTTTATCCCCTTCTTGGAGTTTATTACTAAATGTCTGCAAAAACAAAAATATACACATTATATTGAGATATAAAACACACATTATATTGTTCTTGACATCTGTATGTAATGTCTTATGTCTTGGAACAAATCAATTTTCGTATGTGCTTTTATAAAACACTCTATTACAACTAATCTCTAAGCATCCATATGTAAGTTATATGTTCTCCCTTATTTCCATAATCCATGTATACTAGCTAATTACACTTCACTACTATTCTAACTCAAATAGGTAATGATTACCCTTATTTACATAATAAAACAACCATTGCTTACTTGAATAGTACTTACTTACATGTGGTTTCATAGCACCCACCTTGAGTTCAACATGACTACCACTATGAATATCATGTGCATGCTCGTCAAGTTCATCATCATAATCTGCACTATCAACGTCATTGCAGACATGAAGTTGTACAACTTTTCAGAGAGTTCTATTGACAGGGTCTTTTTCTTTTTATCCTGCTTTCATATAATTGATCTACATCATGTGGTTTAATCATCATGCAAAAATTAATATAATTCAAGTAAAGAATGCAAAAGCTATAAATTTTTGTGCAAAAGAATATTTTAAGCATGAAGAATGACAAAACATTGGGACGGATTAACTCACAACTTAAAGAATGCAAAAGCAATACATTTCTATCCAAAAGAAGAATGAAAAAACATTGGGACAGATTAACTTACAACTTAAAGAATACAAAAGATGTAATTTTTTTTCCAAAAGAAGAATGACAAAACATTGCCCGACGGATTAACTTACAACTTAAAGAATGTAAAAGCTATAATTTTTTGTCTAAAAGAACATTTTAAGCATGAAGAATGACAAAAAATTGGGACGGATAACTGACAACTATTATATTAATTACCTCAACTTTAGCACAACTAAGACGACTGTGCTATGCATTCTTGTCCACATCATCACTATCACTATTGACAACTCTGTTGACATCATGAAGGTTTTTTTGTTTTCCTATTGTTTTGATAAAATTTCTCTGCATGTGGTTTAACCATTGTGAAAAAAATATACAAAGCATTCAATAGTCAACTCAAGAATGCAAGCTATAAATTTTTCCAAAAGAACATTTTCTAGATCACTCCAACAATAAAGAAACTAGGTCGGATTCTCCTACACTAAAATTTCAATAATCTACATATTAAGAGGTATTTGTATATAGAATTTCCAAACAAGAAGAAATGAGATCAATAGAGCCTCTTACCTCATTTGAATCCATGGATTTATGCTTATTCCATGAAGAAATTATAAGGTTAACGGATTCAACCAACTATGTAACTTGCTGAGTGAGACTAAATATGCAACTCATTACCTTTTGGTACCCTAGTTCATTTGAGTTGACATGATCTACAAAGGCTCCTACTGGGTGGTGTATTACAATACCCAAGGTTGCTCTTGCACGGTCTTGTGGAAGACTTCCCACTATCTACTGCCTGAAACCTGTCTCCAATGGTTTCCTCTTGAGCTTCTAGGTTGACTAAACCCTGCTCCAACTCTTTTCAAAGAGTTTCTACCTTGTGCTTTACCTTGGGTAATCAATCACCTTCTTGAAATTTGAATGCTCTTTCTAGGACTTAGAAGAATCTAAGTGCCCTGTTCTCCAACTGACTTGAACCTCTTGCAGGGGAGTGAGAGATTTTGGTTTCTTTCATTTCATCTCCAAATGGGTACATCTTGCTTTTAGTTCAACCTTCAAATCACCTGTTTTGTGAACTTGCCTTGGACAGTCCCAAATCTCTTCTAGCCCTTACCAGTCGGTATTTGGCTTTTTACTCTCACTTTTCCCAAACAACATACCAAGAAAATAGCATTTTTGGACACCCTTTTCAGGGTTTTAAATCTTGGAAAAGTTTCAGGTTGCCAACTGGTCCGTACAGGTGATTCCAAACTTCTTGGACTGGAGGCCTAATTGCCCCTTTTCACTAGGGCTTCACTGGTTTTTGTTTATTTCTCACCCAAACAAATTTTTCAGGCCTTCATTGCTCTGGTGTCTTTGTATTTGAACTCATTCCACCTGAAAATGTCCTTGGCCGTACAACTGTACCTTTCCCCTGCCTTAGTTTCTTTATTTTCCACCCTAATTCCCTAACCGGGTCTATGCTCGCCTAGGGTTTGGGTGTATTCTTCTTTGCTCTTTGTTCCCTGGTATCTACTGTCAATTGTTTGCAAAAAAATGACTCTTCTCCCATATTCCACAGTCTTAGGGAGATCCCACGTTCTGTGGCTATGGGGAAGTCATTTTACAAAGACTGTCTCAAAACTGAAATAAGAAAGCTTCCCAAACTAATAGCTATAGAGACTAAAATAAAATACTACCCTAAGCAACCTATATACAGAGGGAAAACCGACACAAATCTACACTAAGAACTCCAATGCATTGAATGAAACAGTATTTACAAAGTTTTGGAATCCACTGTCTTCAAAAACTCACAGGCAGAAACATAAAGTGCAGATTTTGCTTAAAACAGGGTTAACGTATTGTTTCCACCTGAAACTTGAACACCACACACTAACAACATACAAAATGAGTATCATACATCAAGAAAAATGTTCACACTGCTATTTAAATACAAATAACGCGCTATGTAAATATGCAACACCTAAATAATCCCTACTGCGCAAAAACCCACTGTGTTTTCCAGAAAAATACAAAAATACAGAAAAACCAGAAATTTGTTTTTTTATTCACACCAAAAACTTCGAATATCATGCAACAACTCTCCCACTCTGTCTAATCCCCAGCCATATCAACATTGGTCGTTACATTTCCCTGTTTCAAGGGCGTTACTCATTCCAAAGATCCCTGATTTTAAGGGAATCCTAAATAACTTCCAAACCGCATGCCATCTTTTATTGTTATCATGCAGTTTTGGCAATATTCCTGCCATCTACGCCATTATCCTTCTTTTTAGAATTTTCTAACTCATTGTCTATGAGCTAACAACCCTTCAACTGACCACTAATATCCTTCATCAACGAGGAAGTGACTCTAACACAAGTTGTTGCATCATATCTTCAAGCACAACCTTTTATACCTTAATAAAGCAAAATTTACCAACAATCAACTATGATGACTAAAATAACACCTAAACAAAAGATTGATTCAACCTACCACACAACATGCTGACTTGGCCAAGGTCAGTACAAGCCAAAACCTTTCAAACCAAAATTTTGTGCAAAACAATTTGGAGATTGGCCTTGGTGCTCCTGCACCATTGGGCATGGAATATATGGTTGTGAAATCTTTGTTCACGAACTAGATTTCCACTTCATCCTACTCTTAGATTTACTAGCATCTAGTGATGCCATATAATTGACAATATCTTTTGCACCTGCTTCTCTATACTGTTTTCCACATAAAATACAAAGTAAATTTCAACATATAGTCAGTTTAATAAAAAATCAAAATAAATAACAAAATGCAAATTGAACCAAAAATCCATACACTTACTGAAAATTTGTCCTTTTTGGCATGCAACCCGCCTCGGCCAAATGTATATCTAGCCCTCACATTATCTCTTACTCTCTTGCCTCTATTACTCTTTTCCAAATATTCTTCAAAATGCATACTTTCTCTCAATGCCTCCCACTCTTTGGGAGATAGAGTAGAGTCTAACCTCTCTTTTCCCTCGATGATTGTTTTTCTGAAACTGTATCTATAATTGTTCATCAAAATTCTCATCCTTTTCTTGTAATATTTTCTAGAGATTTGTCCACCACTAGTCTCAAAAGCATTTTCCATTTTTTGTATAACATTTTCCATTTTTTGTATAACATTTTCCATAGCTCGTGGATCTTGCTCTACAAAACTTGATTTGCAAATATCCAAATGGGCCCTACATCTTACACCCAACTCGGTGGACCACTTTGCAACATTTGTCCCAATGGGCTCACCATCTCTTGATACCTCAAGCAAAATAGCTTCTTTCCTTCTAATTTTCTTTCTTTTGCATTCCTCTCTATAGATCTATACAAATATTGACTTAATCTTTGTCTTTTGACAAAATCATCCACATCTTCTATTAAATTACCACTACCACTATTTATAGTTGATCCACTAGTTCCATCCAAAGTTCTAGATGCAACAGGTGCACTTTGAGGCACAACAGATGCAAGTGGTCTCTCTTCATGACTTTCATTAACTAGAACTTCATGCTCCTTGGCCACATCAAGTGTGGCATGAGTATGTAGATTAGTACCGGTCTCCGCAGATCTGACATCAAGTGCATCCCTTAATGTTGAATAAAGCATCCACAAACCTATTGTTCCTTTGCCCAGATGTTTTTCAACAATCTCTCTTAGACTTCGTTCTAAGATATCATCAAAATGTTGCACATCACCATGTGCTATATCAGGTTGCACATCACCATGTGCTATATCAGGTTGCACATCACCATGTGCTATATCAAGTTGCACATCACCATGTGTTATATCAAATTGCACATCACCATGTGCTATACTAGGCTACACATCATCACAACTATTTTTTTCACCAACTACATTTTTTGAATCACAAAAGTGTCAACTTCTACGAGATGGCGACACTGTATCTTTTCTTTCCTTCTTCTTTTCTCCATATTTTCTTTGCACTCTTTTTGTTGCCTATAAAAAAAAAATATCATATTATGTCTTATATACATAAAGCTCTTGCCTATAAAATTTTATTAAACACTATTAAACAAATAATATACTACTTAGTGTATTTACAACTTGCCTGCTTGTCAAACCAAGACTCAATAAATATTCATTATTCTTGGCCACTTTTTCACTACGTGCGAGCTCATATTCTATCACTGGAATTTCAGCATTATGATCACTATTATCTAATTTGTGCCTTACAGTCCTTGTTTTCATTTCCGAAAGTCCAAATAAACAATAATGTATAAATCAACAACTTGAATCAGTAAAACTTTATTGAGTTCATAAGTTGATAACTGTTGACTTAAATCCAATTCACTAATAATTGCAAATGAAAACTTAAAATAGAATTCAATTTATGGATTAAAAACAATTTTTAGTCAAAAACCAAGATGTTTACAATTATAGGTATCAGAAAAATTTTCCTTAGGGATATATTCACAAGAAAAGAACTCATAAAAAAATAGCACAAGCAAGATGAAGGAAAAACATAGTCTAGTTCATCATGAGGTGTGTTACAACTTTAAAATTTTGCCTAGTTCCATCATCACAATTAACCTTGAGCTCCATGACCTGAGGCTTAACCCTTATATTCCTTTTTTATTTTTGACTGAGCCTCCCCACTATAAACAAACATATAAATTTTTTAGGCCTAATTGACACTAAAATACCTATACAAAGCTAAAATACCTATACAAAGCCAAAAATTCATCATTTATACTTAAGCAGAAACATGTCTAGCTAAAAACATTCCAAATCCCTTAACAGTCTGTTATTGTGATCCCTCAACAAAATGTGAACCCTTGGTGGACTGGTAGTGTGTAATAGACAACATGACTTGATATTTACCACCATACCACAAAAGTATTATGATGAGGATGCGATTGGGCAGTATGAGAGAATTTAAATACATCATCATAAACTGCCATACTTCGAGAAGGAACAATGAAGGGTGCGGTATAGCAGGGTAACCCGACATCCCACGAGGAAGATCATAAAGGCATGCAGTAGGGCGGTATGAACCGCTATACCACAGAAGGATGTGACGAAGCATGTAGTATGGCGGTAAGCCATATGTGACCATTAATGTAAACCGTAGTACCATAGGTTAAATAATTCAAGCTTACAGTATAGAGGTAAGGATCTCGCTACTGATGCAGAGTGGCAGGGGAAGCAACACCTTTTCTCAAAAATTTCTCTCAAACACTCTATGTGCACACATCTTTTCACTATTCCTTTCAACAAAGCAACTTAATCACCAACATGACTCTCTCATCCAGACATCACTATAGGACTTGGGGATGATTTCAATACTCCCAACATGACAAATCATGATCATACAAACAAATTTTGCACACAAAAACACTCACTCTCCCATCGCTTCCAAACAAGCACATGCAACTTTGCAACATTCACCAATAGGACAATCAAAATAAAAACTGATTAAAGGAATTAACTAGATAATGAAACATGGTTTTAGACTCCTAACACCATCCCCCACAAGTTCCCAAAAGCACAAGATCAAACACCCAAAACAAATGTATTAAAAGATTGATTTACAAGCCATAAACAAGGCTTAACTAGGCCTGTACAAGGTAGCTTACAACTTGTCAAGGCACACCCCAACACCCCTGATGCCTTTAAAAGACTCCAAAATATTCCCCAAGACCTGTTCCATGCTTTTCATCCATTCTATTTCCTCAAGTACTCAAAAAACAACAAATAATGTGTTCAAACGATCACATTTTAGACTGTACAAAGCAAAAACCAGACCTAGGGCATCACATAAATTTTGCAAACCTCCATTTTTCAATATGAAATAAATTTCAGCATGTAAAGGAGTCCTAAATCTACCAATCCACCAAGTTTCAGATTTTTCCCACGGTGGAAATGGGAATTACATCCATTTTGATGACCAAACCCTTGTTTTGCAAGGTTTCAGACCCACTTTCACTAAAATTGATGTAACTTACTCAATACTTGATGAAAATGAGCCAAATCACCACCAAAAGAAAGAAGACTCTACCATGTTTCAAACCATACCAATTGGGACCCCGTACAATGATGTACCAGACCGTACCAAGCACGAGAACAGTGAAAAATGCTGAAAAAAATAGAGTTTTTTATTATATTTAATGCTTCAAAACTTCATCAACCTTCATGCCTCGACCCCATGGAGGCTTTATAAACGTGTTCCCATCCTCCCCAATTTCCTTTAACAATTTTTTGAATAAAGGAGCCGTTGTTAAGGTGTTTACAACATTAAAATGAGATTACATCATATTGTCAACATGACAACTTTGCATTTTGTGAAGCAACTTTTAATCCTAAACTCTTATGACTCCTAAAACCACTCTAATGGCTTCAAAATAGACTTATTACAACATTTAAACCTCAACCTTTCATATCCAAGAACAAATTTAGTAGTATTAAATGCACGAATCACATTAACCATCCTATCTTGTAAAATCAATGGTGCATGTTCAAACTCGAACTACGAGCAAAATATTTGGCATAAGGTTGATATTAATGTTGACATGGCTAAGCTCATAAGCCATTAAACCAATAATTCAACATTCTCTTTGCACTCATTTGAAAAAATTATCATGAGGGAAGCTGGGAGCTTGAGGAGGTTAAGCTTTGCAACCATCGTAACCCAGGTAAGTGCACAAAACTCATTGTGAATTAAGTTTTATGAGTACAAGATTGTTTGGAATTATGAATTTCATTCTAGTATATGAGAAGTAAGATAGTTAAACTGTGAATTAATTTTAATGAGTACAATATTTTTTGGAATTATGCATTTCAAAAGTATAGGAGAAGTAAGATAGTTAAACAACATGGCACCCAAGAAGAAAGAATTTGAAACTAAAAAGGAAGAATCTAAGGTTAAACGAGGTCCTTACAACAGTCCATCCTGGATATACTCCCTGAATCAAATGATAGAGGATTTAAGAAAGTTTTTAAAGATGTGGCTCACGATTATAGAGATGCCTTTATCCCTATCTCCGAGTGGGAATTATTCTAGTACTTTTATGACAAAAGGGAGGACAAGATTCTAGTGTCAAATCCATTGGCATTAGATTTGGCCAAGTTAATTGTCCCAAATGTTTTTATAGATGTAGAGTTCATCAGAGTATTGGCTCAAAGTTATCGTCCTGCTACTAGGTCTGTGAGATTGCTAGATGGTTCACCATTAGTTGTGTTGACTAAAGTGGCCATCATTGAATGTTTTCACCTAAACAAACAAGCCCTGACTAAAATTGATTTGCAAAGAAGTGAAGAAGAATATACTAGATTGAGGAGAACCTATAAAATTGATGAACTCCCCATTTACATGAAAAGAGATGTGAACAACAGGGTGATTCCTATATTCCCTTTTTCTACTAAACCATTTTTTGTCACGGATTTCCAATTCTATTTCAAGAAAACCTACTTTTCTCTCTGTCAAGTACTTGGGATAGATGCACAAGAGTGAATTCTAGTTAGTTTAATGATGATTGCTATGAGGATCCAAAACCCTGAGATAAAACATTGAATATGATTTTGCCTCATATCTTGAGAAAGCATTGCATGAAGGATTTCTGCAAGTTGGGGAAAATACAACCCCCATAACATTCAAGCAATATTCTTTATTGTGCCACCTGATATTATACCAAAATAAAGATAGATGGACCAAAAGGATGTGTTTGAGTAAGATTGACTAGCAAGGGAATTTGTTGCCAGTGCAACGATAGTATTATATAGGGCACATCAGATGTAAGAATTCAAATTATGTGATATTCCATGATGACTTTGTGTACAAAATTATGAGAGTTCTTAGCCACCAACCACCAAGACTAAACACACGTGTGCTACAATTGTTAAGACCTTTGGCTTTGAAACCTAAGCAAGGCCATACTTATAACTTCAGTGATTGGGCCCCTTCAATTAGCCTTTTTAGAGTTCATGTGGTAGATTCTATGGATGGAAAAGGATTTCATGCATAAACAAAGGAAGGGTACATTTCTACCCAATTTGACAACATGTGGGGAACTATCAGTGGGATGTGATACACTTGAAGAGTTGTAGAATTATCTAAAAACAAGGTACTCTTTAGAGTCTAGAAAGGAAAGAGATTTTGACCCTAAGGGTAACATGAATTTTGTAAGACACACCATCCTTACCAAGGCTATGGTTACTCACCAAATTGATTATGAAGAATATCTAATCATAAATTATTTCACTCCTCAAGAGATATATGAGAGGAGGAGAAAATGGGAAATTGTGAAAAGGATTGAGGAAGAAAGAAAGATGAAGCATAGTGATTTCTTGGGGTATTTCATAGACAAAGCAGATCCTCTCAAGAGGATTGAAATGATAATTGATAGGTTTCATGGATTATATAAGACTGTAGTGGACTTGGGGATGGCGAGACCTGCCAAATTGTCTTCCAAAAGGCCGAGTGGTGTTGTAATTATAGAACCAACTCCGTATACTATTTCAATATGTCATGATTCTCCAGGATCACCTCCTGAACAAGCACCTTCTAAAAAAAAAAAGACACAAGAGATAGAACCACTTGTTTCCTATGAAATAAGTGAGAAGGTTGGAGATACGAAAGAAGCAATTAATGTGTTAAGAAATTTGAAGGATGATGTTGAAGTGGGCCAACCTACGCCTGAAACTGAAAACCATAGGCCTAAAGCTAGAGCTGATATTCAGGTACATGGAGAAAGATAAATGCATGAGGATGAGAGGGTAATAGCAACTCTCAAGTTCTTGGAATATGATGAATGAATTTATCAAAACCCCTGAATTTAAAGACTTTTGGATTAAGATGAAAGTGAGAGAGTTTGAAGAGAGGGTTGAAATAAATAATATGGGAGTAGAGGAATCCCAACATGACCAAATAGTAGCCCAAAATTTTAATGAATTAAGGATTGATAATATTGATGTCAACCCACAAGAGGCTAAAGAGATGATTTTGAAAAGTAATATGATTATTGTCCCTGACATTGAATTAAAGAAAATATTTTTACTTGATCAAGTGAGAACACAAGAAGACCCAATGTTGATTGTTGAGTTTGACTCAGATGAAGGGGTAAATGGCACATGGTATAACCCTAATATTGAAACCTTGGCATTCTAGGCCAAACAAAAGAGCACACAAAAACCAAGGTTACTAAATGTAGTGTAGGAAATGAAAGGGACAACTATGGTGAAAAAATTAAAGGATACATCTCCTCTAGAAGCTACAAAAATGAAAATTCATTCAGCTATGTTCACCCGAGCTATAGTTAAGGATATGGAAGCTAGATTGATAGAGTACAAAAAGGAACAAAAATTTTTAAATGATGAAGACAATAAATTTTTCATGGAAAATGTGAAGTTGAAGGAACAATTGAAAGGGGCAAGCCCCTCACAAAACAAGGAAATAATGTTATACCAGTGTCCTCCTACTCCACCAATTGATATAGAAAGTGCTTCTACTAAACAAGTGAGCATTCTTAGATAGGAGATTGAAGAGTTAAAAAGAAAGCCAACAATGAGGGTAAGGAAGGAATGAATAAGCAAATCTGCAATGTTTTAGAGAAGGCTCTCAAGCATAGGATAAAGCTAATTGTGGATAAGTTGGAAAGTGTGTATGATTGCTACAACTCATTGGCACAGGAAATTAATCAAATGAAAACACATGTACCCATACTAGATCCCCTTTTTAAGAATTGGTAGCCCATACACCACACATTGGTAACCTTGTGTAGAATCTTACAGAGGAGTATTGAGGTTCCCACAACATTAAAACCTGTAGAGCAAATGGCCAAAATAGTTATAGATGAATTCCAATATATACAAGGAGAGGACCAAAAGATAAAAACAATAATAGATTCATTTCATACTCTGAAGCAATGGCTTGTCCCAAAAATATTGAAAGATGATGACTACTTGAAGGACCTCAATGAATGGAAGAGTGAATTTGGACAGATTGTTCCATAGTGCATCACTCACATACAAAAGGATGGTGAGTTGAGTCTTGATAGGTTTGAGACTTGATCATGGATGGAGTAATAGCATTGGATGCTAGATATTCTAAGTTTATCATGAATCGCGGGGCATTACTAGACAACCGATGGAAGATTCACCTTGTAAATATATTGAAAATTCAAAAATACAAATGGCCACATGATTATATAGTGTACGAGTGGGAGCAGAAGTATTTGGGTCCTCCCAAAAAATATGCCTTGGGGCTATCACAGTGGAAGAACCGCACATTCAATTACACTAATATGGAGAAAGGACCTTGAACAGATCTTCAGTGATCGCAAATGCCTTACAAAGATTAACAGAATTTAGTGTCACGAGTGTTGCAGACTTCATTAGTTATCTACTTTCTCTATTTTATGTTTTAAGAAAAAACTAATGTTTAGTTTAGTTTATACGAAGAGGCATGAATTCTAAAACGATGTCATATTTTGTAATGGTATGAAGCTTGTTGCTTCTCTTATAAAAGAGAAACCAAGATCAAATTTTGAAATCATCATCATAGGCATTTATATAAACATATATGAGGATACTTATGTTATATTGTAATATCTATTTGAAGTAATCAATGCAAAAGAAGATTTAATCTGGTGCTTGGATTTTGGTCTCAATTATTTATTGATAATACTGTGTATGATTGGATTTTTTATGTATTTTAGGTTGGAATATAGGGGTATATTATGAATTGATATCAAGTGTTTGTTCATAATACTATGCACGATATAATAAGTTGTGGTCTCGAATTGCGGTATTGGATTTTTTTATGTATTTTAGGTGGGAATATAGGGGTATATTATGAATTATGCAATATTTTAGATATCGTTTTATTGAAAAGATTGAATAATTTTCTAATTTTGCAGTCTCTTAGTTTTAGTTTTCAATGTCAGTCAGACCTAAGATATCATTTATTTGTTTGTAATGAGGAGACTTAGTTCACCTAATGTTAAGATATCTATATGTATTATTAAATCACATATGTTAATTATTGTTCCTTCACACAAGCATATTCAATGCATGTGGAGGCTAGAAGATGTATTACGAACTAAAGATATCATCTAGGACATACAAGAAAATTCTAGCATCTAGAAAACATATAGGACATACAAGAAATTATATTCTAAATAAACAAAATTAATTTCAACCAAAGTAAGAAAAGTAAGAAGAATGAAAATTACATTCAATAATAAATTACACCATACATATAACCAATGTTTAGGTGACAAGCTAACCTATTAAGGTGATAGGCTAGTTAAGGTGACAAAAGATCATCATAATCATCTGCATTGTTGATTACATTGCATTGCACATCTTTTAAACTCAAAGCATTACTTCACATTGCATAACTAATAACTAGATGTTGATAGATGACAAAATTTCAATTACATTATAGTTTTTACAAAGTCAACCTAAGCAATTATGCAATTACTTCACATTGCATAACTAATACCTAGCAACAGTTGACAATTGCATTTGCTTGTCATGGAATTCCATGAGACCACATTTCTTTGAGGAATTTTTTTAGCCATTTATACATATGCTACCACAATTTTCATACATGTGTCTATCAAAGCATTTTATCAAACAATTTATTTGCTTGTTGCTATGGCTAGAGGCCTAAAACAAAGTGCTTTTAATTTCAAGCTATGGTTGTGGAAAAGTCTATCAAAGCTGCAATAGTAAACGTAGCAGAGGCATTTGGCAATTTGAAAAAAAATTACTCAAAATCATCGTCCCATGTGATAAATCTTGTGAAAATCCATAACAATTGCTTGTCATGGCATTAGATCATAGATTCCATCACTTTCTTGAGGATCCATTTTCTTTTGAGGCGTTTCAGTTTAATTGCCTTGTCTATGCTAGCACATTTTTCATACATGTGTACAAAAGCATTTTATCAAACAATTCACTTCCTTGTGAGTTTCTGGTTAGATCCTAAAATAGGTGATTCAAACAAGGTATGGATGCTTGGAAAAAATCTGTCCAAAACATACTAAGTGGCAACAAATGGCTGGACTTTGGTGGTTTTGGTGTGAAAATCAGCGTGATTTTGTTTGGGTTGCTTAAAGCACGTTTTGGCAATTTTGCTATTTGGAATGGGGAAAAATCTCTGTGGTCAGTTTTGTGCACTTTTTAATTGTAAGATTCTCACAATTAGTGAAAAAGGTAGTGTTCATGAAGGAATGGAAAAGATGCGTAGAGCCTTTGAATTAACCCATACTATGCAATGACATTGAATCATTTAGCAAACCATTTTTTCTTCACAGGGCAGTATTTTCTTATGGAACAATTGACTGAGACAACTCTTGTTTCAACTGACCACCCTCTCATGAAATCTCATTCATATTATAATCTTGCACGATCTTATCATAGTAAAGGTGATTATGACACCACTAGATGCTACTACATGGCATCAATCAAGGAAATCCAAAGGCCACAGGATTTTTTGGATAGGTTCAATTGATGTTGTGAGATCTTAAGAGTTCTCTCTCAAATTTTGAAAAGGTTATGGAGCTCCACCCAGAGAACTATGAGATATTAAAAGCTATAGGCCATATATATGCTCAACAAGGGTAGGCAGAGGAGGCTTTGGAAATTTTAAGAAAGGAAACTTGTATAGATCCACATGATGCCCATGCATTTATCAAGATGGGTGAGTTATTAATATCGATATACCCCAATGCAGCCTTAGATTCTCTTAAGACAAAAAAGTCTCTTCTGAAGAAGAGCAGAGAAGAAGAACCCATTGAATTTTTAAACAACATTGGGGTTCTTCCTTTTGAGCGTGATGAACTAGAGTTGGCTCAACAAACTTGTATGGAGGCATTAGGAAATGGAATTTGGGTTGAATTCATAAATAAAAGCCCTAGTGCCAATTCTGTAGTTTTTTTGTATGCTTTAAGGATATGGAATTATTCCATCGACTGGAAGAAGGTGGTGTTTCACTTGAGTTACCATGGGATAAAGGTACAACACTATTTAATCTTGCTAGGTTGTTTGAACAACTACATGATACTGAAAAAGAAAATATTTTATATAGGCTAAAATTGTTCAAGTTTCCTGATTATGTGGATGCATATCTATGTCTTGCAGCCATGGCTCAGGCTCGGAATGAGATCTAACTAAGCCTAGAATTGATTATGAATGCACTTAAGGTGGATAAAAACTCATCAAATTCTTTATGTATGTCTCTTGGCAACATGGAACTAAAAACAGATGACTATCTTAAAGCAAAAGAAACAATTAAAGTAGCACGCCAACTTGTCTTGGCTAATGAAGCAAAATGAAAAGTTGATGAAGAACGAAGGATTCAAATGGAAAGGAGAAAGCAAGAGGAAGGACTTCGGTGGGTGATGCAATAAGAGGAAAAATTTGAATGTGTGAAGGAATTATGGAAGAGTAAACATAAGGACAGGGATGATGATGATGATGAGGTTGGTCAGTCTAAGAAGAAACAAAAGAAGGAAAAGAAGAAAAAGCAGAAGGATAAGGACCACAAGGCTTATGATTCTTATATGGGGGAACCTGATGTTTCCATGGAATATGAGGAAAATTATATGAGTGATAAGGTATAAGATGATGCAAAAAATTCCCAAGATCTTCTTGTAGTTGTAGGTCAAGAAGACTCTGATGATGGCGAGACAAATTATCTAGTTTCAACAAAATCACAGAGACATGCATACTCTGATTCTGAAGATGATGAACCATTGCAAAAATAAAGTCCGAGAGAAGATGATCCATACAATGATGATGTCTAGGCTTCCTGAGCTTTAACCAAACCTAGCTCCTATCTTCCAAAAGAAAAATCCACAAGTCCCATGGGAAATGAATGATGAGCATTTGAGTTTCAACTTGGTTTCATTTCAAAAAGGGGACAGTACACTATACAAGATTTGTTTAACAACAGATTAATTCAATCCACTATTTGGGACTGTAAAATAAAAATAGATGAATTAATCTATTTTTAATTATTGGCTCTTTTAATCTATAATCTAATAGAAAGATAAAGCATAATACATTGAAGGACACATAAAATGTTCTAAAATAAAGACTAAAATAGGTTTCCCATAAAATCAAGAAAGCGGAAAAATGAAAAGATAATATATAGATGATTCATTTAAGGTTTTTGATAAGATCTCATTTAACTATGTCAAATGGATTTGGAAGGGACAAAGAATATTTGATTGACTAAAATTTTGAGGTAGCTCATCCATAGTCATTGTATATCATCTTCTTTTGGAATCTGTTAGAGCTCAAATGCTCATCATTCATTTCCCATGAAGTTGGGGATTTTTCTAAAAACAGAAATAGGAGCTAGAGTTTGGTTAAACCTAAAGAGAGCCTAGACATCATCATATGAATAATACTCGAGAATTTGTTTCTGCAATGGTTCATCATCTTCAGAATCAAAGTATGCATGTCTCCTTCATGAGTTTGTTGAAACTGGAGAATTTGTCTTTCCATCATCAGAGTCTTCTAGACCTACAACTACAAGAATATATTGGGAATTTTTTGCCTTATCACTCATATAATTTTCCTCATCTTCCATTGAAACATCAGGTTCATTCATATAAGAATCATAAGCCTTGTGGTCCTTATCCTTCTTGTTCTTCTTTTCCTTTTTTTGTTTCTTCTCAGACTGACCAACCTCATCATTGTCACCATCCCTATCCTTACACTTACTCTTCCAAATTCCTTCACACGTTCAAATTGCTCCTCTTGTTTCATCACTCGAGTTCTTCCTCTTGCTTTCTCCTTTCATTTCAGATCCTTCATTCTTCGTCGGCTTTGTTTTGCTTCATCAACTCAAGATAGTTGGCATGCCACTAATTGTTCTTCACCTAACTCTGATCATCATTTTTAGTTCCATGTTTCCCAATCCTTACATAAAATTAACGATGGAGATGATCCAACAAGAATACATCTAATTCTAGGTTTGATACATTAATAGAAACAAATTCCAAGAGAAGATGATGCATAAAATGACGATGGATAAGCTACCTGAAAGTTTTAGTCAATCAAATATGCTTTGTCCCTTCCAAATCCATTTGACATAGTTAAATGCAATCTTATCAAAAACCTCAAATGAATCATCTATATGCTATCTTTTCATTTTTCCTCTTTCTTGTTTTTCATGGGCAACCTATTTTAGTCTTTATTTTAGAACATTTTTTGTGTCCTTCAATGTATTATGCTTTATCTTTCTATCAGATTCTAGATTAAAAGACCCTATAATTGAAAATAGATTAATTCATCTATTTTTATTTTACAATCCCAAATAGGTGGATTAAATTATTCTTCTATTAAACAAATCTTGTACAATGTAATGTCCCCTTTTCAAAATGAAACCCAGTTGAAACTCAAATGCTCATCGCTCATTTCCCATGGGAGTTGGGGATTTTTCTCTTGGAAAATAGGAGTATAATAATAACTAAAGAGGATCTTAATGTCATAAAAGGGCCACTT